>OU896711.1:44045031-44256026 GCA_918026855.4 Phaedon cochleariae
TGGAACACATTGCCAAGGGAGTTGTTCCCAGAGGCATATAACCTCCAGAAATCTAAGAAGAACACCAATTCCTACCTTATTTCCCTTGGTTCTCACGATTTTCTCTGAGTATAACAGGATATCCCTTTTCGTGGGAACAAGAACGAAAAAAAGACACCTCATATTTATAGAAAAGTAAGTCCCTGAAAGCTATTTCTACTGAATTTTGAAACACTCTGTATACAGTCATGTTGCATGTTAAAAAATATTATAATTACTCTTTGAGAAATCGATTTTCAAAGCAGTTCCTATAAATTTTCCAGATCTAAGATGTTAACTTGAGAATGAATAGTCAAGTTAAAAAAAGTTCATCGATTTCGTTTAAAAAACAAGTAAAATTAAAATGTTGGAATGAAATAACAAAAAATGCACTTCCTCTGAAGTAAATTGTACCAAAATAGGCCGAGCTATGAACGTCCATAGTTATATCTAGTAATGGCCTCCAGGAGATATCCACTGGATGTCCGCGGTGGACGTTTGGAGTCGTGAATGAATCAACTTGAATAGTATTCTCACTAACTCATAACTATGTTGAACTAACCTCAGAAATATCAGATAAATTCAGAATATTCAACCCTGAACAAAATTCAGAATCTTATAACTGTGTTCAACAATAAGGTTGTACATAGGTACCGTATTTTAGGTACCTACGTACGTAAAAAATGGTATGGTTTATTCGGTATCAAAGATACATATTCTATTTTTTCTCCAAACGGCATAGAAAGTGGCTTTTTTTACACTTAACAGGAAGCAAAGGTTTACTCTCTCTCAAGGCATAAAGAGGTCGTTGCTATGCGACGTTCCAAGTAATTAGAATGAAATTGGTACCTACTCATAATTGGCTGAATTCCTTCGACAGTTAATCTATTACTTTGCTGCCTAGTAAAAACAAATAATTATTCCCACCATACCAATACGATATGAAAGTGGAACAATTCAGTTTCGCAATGGAATGAGACTATCACTATCATTTGGAGTCGATATGTTCATTTCAGAATAGTTTTGTACACATTCATTCATTCATTCATTCATTTATTGCCAGAAAAAAAATATTGTACATTACATTACATATTAAGTGGGTCAATACAGTAGATATTACATATTCATAGTAACATACTTTATACAATCATCATATCACAGTTTCTTTCTCCCTGCCATATTCATTTCCCACTGCATTGATTGAATGGTAAACAAAATATTTCTCATAAATCAAAAACAGTGAATACAATTTAATACATCAACATTTTAGTGAAAACCAGCCTGATAGATTAAAATCGAATCAAATGCTCTGTTGCTCTTGACTCTGCTTAGTAATTATCTATTTCACGATTGTTTATCCTCACAGAAGAATGGGTGGAGTAGAAGCTGTAATGTCTATCGTAACATCAATTCGAACACCTTGACCTGAAAAAAAAAGGAAATATATTGTGAGTCGTTAGTAAATGAAAACAAGTACATTTTTGTTATCTTTACTTCAAAATTGGAAACCAACATCTGGAATGGTCTAGTATTACTTCTAACTGAAAAATATTTGCAGGATTCAATAAACTTGTATTTCAAATGAATGAAAAAAACCTAGAATCTCAATACTAAGAGATCCTAGGAGAATGTGATTAATCGATTGTCAGCTGATGCAGGAGAGACTGTTTCGGCTTGTCAAGCCCTATCAGTTGTACTAAGCCGGATGACAATCGATTCACGAACTTGAATATATGATACTATGATACCTCAAATGGGGGAGGAGAGCGACTCAGCCTACAGAGTCATATAGTGACAATAGTGCAAATTGTATAAGTAGATTGTTTGAACAACCACCATTTGGGTTATTCTCCGAAAGTTGACCTTTCAGAAAAAACTCGATTTATTTGGTTTAATATTAAACAGTATCTGGTCGTTTGCGTCAGAAATAACTATTTCTGAATATTTCAAAATGTTTGTTGAGAATGATTCCGCCAAATGTATATACACGGTGTTTAAAAAACCTGACCTCCTTGCTAGGGTAGGTAGAACACTGCAAAATAAGTTGGATTTGCTGCTCAGTAAAAAAATGTCGTGATGGCATCCGTTTTCAAGATACAAGATGTTGAATAAATGAATTTTCTACACATTTTTTACGATTATGTCGAAACTACTGTAATGTAAGGAAATTTTGTATGGATGTTTTTTGGAATCTGACACATGGCATTTTGTTTTTCTATCTGACTCTAATAGATGGCGCTAGTTACACGGGTCGTACCTAGTAGTTTTAAACATATCTTTTTTGAGGTTAGAATTTTCAATCCGAATTTGATGTGAACTTAGACATCATTCAATTTCACACCAAAGAAGTACTCTTGGTGAAACTCCGTTGTCGAAATATTCCGATTTGAAAATGATGAATTGATAACTGTTGCTGGTATATAAAGGTATGTATTAGAGTGAGTATTATAAAAAAAATCATCACCTTTTTATTTCAAACTGAAATGAACAATACATTCCTAATGCTAAACTTATTGATTTAACAATGGTTCACAAGAATAACATTGAAACAAGTTTTACTTAAAACATGGATTACACAATTTCGTTGTATCAAGCAAAAAGTATATGCTACAGAGGTGAATCCACGTCTGGAGTTGCAAGTCAGAATTGAATATTACTTAGATGACCTTACAGCTGATCCTCAACTGTTTAGAAAAATAATGCTTTCATAAAAAAAATATCGAATCGTGTATACGTGGAAACGGAGGACAATTTAAACACTTACTCTATCTGATTCAATATTTTATGTTTCTAGTCAAATATTTCTCAATTTTCTACTTGTGATTCTTTGTTCAATCAATAACCACAGCACAATCATAATGTTATTGTTTTTGAATCTGAATAAACAAGTAATTGATCTCAATAAAATTAATTTTATACGAGCATCAGCTATTACTCCATTATATTCAAATCGAAATACTCCGAAAACGAAACACAGTATCGAGTTTTACCAGGAGTACCGTTTTGGTGTTGACTTGAATGATGTTTGAGTTCACATCAAATTTGGGTTGGAGAATCTAACCTCAAAAAAGTTATGTTTAAACTAATCGGTACGAACCGTGTAAATAGCGCCCTCTATGAGAGTCAGTTATAAAAAAACATTCATGCAATGTGTCAGGTTCCAAAAAACATCCATACAAAATTTCATCACAATGTTGCGAGTAGTTTCGACGTAATCATGAAAAATGTGTAAAAAAATCATTTTTTCAACATCCTGTATCTTGAAAACGGATGCCGTTACGACATTTTTTTACAGATTAAACCCAACTTATTTTGCAGTATATATATATATATATATACAGGGTATCCCATAAGTGATGAATCAAAAGAAGTTGTGTGGTAGGGGGGGGGGGAAGCATTTCCAATCAAACTAACCGTATATATGGTTATCCAATTGTTCATGGTTCAAAAGTTATTAAATTTTTTTCATTTCTCCCTAAAATCATGTAGTTTGTTTACTGAAAAAATTAATCACAATAAAATTATATATTTGATTTTTTTTAGGAATTCCATGCGCATGAATGTATCTTTTCCAATAAATTATGTTCATGACCTGTGTTACTTCCTATCGATTAATAAAATTTCAGTTTTCCTCGAATTTTGTTGAATGGAATTGTTAAAACATTGTTTTAACATACTTTAGATCACTCTGTATTCATGTTGTATGATTTCAGCGCTGTTTTCAAAGTAGGCCCATAAATTATATTCGCGGTATCCATGGGTTAGAAAAACAATGACTGAGAAAGAATCAATAAAAAACTGTCACTTGAGATTGTCACAATTTTGCCAAAACCGTGTCCCTGCTAACTCACGTGAAAGTAGTGGCATTTCTTTATATATTGAGTAATACCAAATGAATAATAATGTCCCTGCAACGATTGTGATTGTATGTACAGTGTATTCATTGTGGTCTCGCGATTGTGTTAATGTAAATAAATAGAGTGTTTTGAAATGGTGTTTCGACTGATTGGTGGATTGAATTATACCAAACTGTTACAGTCTGCTCTTGGAGTTGAAGTTTAACGAATTCCTGGTCCTTTATTTTTTCTAACGCTCATATCCTTATTATTATTGAGCGTCTCTCCTCTGACTATCGAAGGAAAGTTTGGGTTTCTTAAGAAAATACTCAACAGAAATAATTCAGTTGATTTATTAATGCCGCTGGAATATTCAAAAATGACCCCACAAAGATGACCAGCTATCACGAAAAGTTGCTCATTTGATACAGATTCCGAAATGGTATGACATATGAGGATATTCAAAGCTGCCTTTTTGTTATTAGTTTTTTGTTAAATGGGTTTCGTACTTTTTTGAATACATTCCTGCTGCAGAAAGTCCTCCTCCAGGTATCTGGACTTTGATATCGTATTTGTATTATTGGACTACCTACCAGTGTGTGTGATTTTGAAAGGATTGGAGTTGGTTGATACAAAATGTATACCGTACGTGAATACGCTGAAATGTATTACAGTTATGACTCGTGAACGATACCCTGGCCGGGAACGTTATCCAGACTACAGAATCTTTCAACGGGAACATCGCTTGTACCTGGAAGGCGAAATACCTGGAAGGCCTCGGAAAGAAGGGAGACTTATAAGACGTGACGTCGACGAAGAGGAAATAGCCGAAATGGTGTTAGAGGAACCTTCAACAAGCGTTCGTTGTGTTTCTGGACATTCAGGAATTGCAAAGTCCACCGTGCACCACATTTCAAAAACTCACCAATTGTATCCATACCATGTGCAACGTGTTCAAGAACTTTTACCTGCTGATTACGACAAAAGGGTACTTTTGCAGGGAAATGTTACGTCGAAATAAGGAGGATCCAAATTTTTTTCCATAAAGTTTTATGGAGCGATGAATCCAGTTTTCGATGGATAGGTATTTTCAATATTCACTACCTGCATAGTTGAGCATACCTAAACCCTAGAGCGGTAAGGAACGATCGCTCTCAACACCAGTTCAGGCTGAAAATGTGGGCTGGAATCCAACATGGTAGAGTAATTGGGCCATTTGAGATGCCAGCGAGACTGGATGGGGATGCATATCGAAGATTCTTACAAAATAATTTGACGAAATTGCTTGAAGATATTTCACTAGAAATACGTCGAACAATGTGGCTGCAGCAAGATGGGGCTCCTCCCCATTATGCAGAGATGTCAGACGATATCTAAATACAGCCTTTCCTGATCGCTAAATAGGGAGAGGTGGGTTCAATCCTTGGCCCCTGCGCTCACCCGATCTAAACCTCCTCGGTTTTTTCTATAGGGGTATTTCAAAGAATTAACCTATGCACAGGAGACCCAAACAGAGGAGGAGATGCGTCGATCAATAGCTACAGCAACTAGAACAATTGAGAACAATCTGGGAGCCTTTGGACTAAACAAAAGAAATATTATTCGTCGATGCAAACTATGTATGAAATCAAGGCAGGCAATTTGAACATTTGAAGTGATAGTTAATTATCAAATTTTTGTTGGCTTTTTGCCTGAAGTTTATTTATTGAAAAATTGTTTTGCAGGAGGAATGTATTCAAAAAAAAACGAAACCAATAAAAAAAATCAATAACAAAAAGGCTGCTTTGAATATCCACATATGTCATACCATTTCAGAATCTGTATCGAATGGGCATTTTTTCGTGATAGCTGGTCATCTTTGTGGGGTATTTTTCAAATATGCCAGCGGCATCAATAAATCAACTAAATAAATTATTTCAATCAACAAAATTTAAGGAGAAATAAATTTTTATTGATTGAAAGCAAGTAAAAATATAAAATTGTAAAATAGGGTGACATACTGTGCAAAATTGCTTGCGTGGACACATAGAAGACTAACATTTGTATAATTACACTCAACAGTTACTTATTTATTGTAAATTTAAAATTTTAAAGGTGGATGCATGCAACATCACTTAATTTATCTCAATTTAATTTAACTTATGAATTATACTTAGGAAAAAATGTCTAGTTCATGTTACACATAAGTTAGTGCCCAATACGCATGCGCAGATCTTCAAATCGACATTAATGACATTGACATTTTATCACTTATCAATTCACCATTGTTTCATTTGTTTCTGGTTTTCGTGTTGTGTGGTTCGTAATTTTTTGTTGACAGTAATTAGCAGAAAAATGGCTGATAGAAAATTGAGAAAAAAACGACTAATTTTTCTGACTACTACATTGTTATTGAGTGCTACTGCAGTGGTTGTGAGTAGAAAGAGGTGTCGCAGATTTGGTGTTGGACCTTTCCTCAAAAGAAGGCACTTATTTGACCAATATGAAAAAATGTTTCTCTACCTCAAGGAGCATGATTAGGTCGAATTTTTCAAATACACGAGGATGTCACCCAAGTCCTTCGACTATTTATTATCACTTGTAGAGAAATATTTGAAGAAACACCACACAAGAAAAAATGCCATGAAACCTTCAATGCGATTGGCATTAACTAAAATGTGGATTCATGCAACATCACTTAATTTATCTTAACTTGATTTAATAAGATGAAGTATACAAAAATTGAACGAGCGAGCTTTCATGCAATCACTTAACTTATCTTAATTTATCTTATCAAGTTCGTCCAATTTTATCTTTTTCTTAAGAATCTTCAGTAATTTCGCAAGTGCGCATGTGCAAGAGCACAGGATCATAAAACACGGGAAGAATGAAGACTACTGACAGCAGTGACAGGAAAAACAAATATAACCCTACTTCGTTTTCTACGTTATAAACTGTGAAACAACGATTCTCAAGTTGGATTTTATTCTCGGATTTTTTCAAACAAAAGAAAAAAAAATGGATGATGCAGTACTCATAGATCTTGTGAGGAAATTCACTTTTATTTATAAGACTTTAAAAATAAATTATGCCGAGAAAACGCCTGGACATCCATAGGAGGTGTTCTGGATGTATCTGGTGAAAATTCGATGTGTTTCATCTATTTTCAGTATCTTATGAATCTTATTTTCCAGCTGAAGAAGTAGAAAATAGATGGGCTGGCCTGAGAAATAGATACTCCGCCGAAAAAAGAAAAATAAAATGTATTCCCACTGGGTCTGGGGCATACAGTGAGTGGAAATTATTTTCAATGTTAACCTTTCTGGATCCCTACATTGCCACAAGAAAGTATGACTTTTATTTTGGCATTAGAAATTTACTAACTTCATAGATTTCAGGACTCAAACAAATGTCAGAATTCAGGATGTAGAGAAGACTTCATCAGCAGATACTGAAAATTTGTGGGAGACACAAGTTCTTACACCCATTGAGAACATGATGGATGAAGATACTGAAGCTAGTGGTTCAGGCACTACACAGAGAACTGTGCAACTAACTGGAACCACTCCAACATCAAGACCTAGCATGCAAGAGGAGCATATTATTAAGAAGCTTGATATTGAGAATGCAAGAAAGAGGAAATCGAAAAATGCATTAGAAGAATGCATAACTGGAGCATTCTCCAAATTGGAAAAAATCATGACATCCACAGAAGAAGAAACTGAAACAGAAAATAGTCAAAATTGTAGGCCAGACACTAGATCACTTACAGAATAGAAAGAAACAAGTCAGGGCCAGAAAGGATATTTTGGAGATTCTAGAGGGTTACGAGTCCGATTAGTTTTTCACAAACTACTGTCCTAAATGCACTATTTTTTTGTTAGGTATATTTTTAGAATAAATTTTGTTTTTGTTTTTTTATATGGTTGCCGGAAATTTGATCGAAAATCATTTGATCGAAAAACATTTCATCGAAAATCAATCGACCGAAAAAACAAATGATCGAAAAATCATTCGATCGAAAATCATTCGATCGAAAAATCAATGAATCGAAATTGCAATTGATCGAACTACATTTTGATCGAATGATTCACATCCCTTAGTATAGCGCTCAACATAACATGTCAGAATAGAAGTCACAGTTATACTGTCAAAAAGTTACAGCTAATATAAAAAATGTCTTTCCTTAAGAGTCAATTAGGAAAAGAAAAACTGATGTTGGATGGATATTTCTATATAAGAGAATACCAGCGCGATGATACGTCATATTGGAAATGTGAGGAATACAAGAGTTCATCTTGTAAAGCGAGAATAATAGCAAAGCATGGAAATTTTGTGAAAAGAAGGGACCATACCCATACTGGAAGATCCGATAGATTGGAGACAAGGAAAGCTCTGCAAGAAATAAGAGAGATGGCCTCTACATCGAAGGAAGCACCAAAAACAATCATCTCGCATGCTTCCAGCCAGTTGAGTGAAAAATCATGCGCACTCTTGCCTTCCATTGAAACCATGAAAAGAACAATAAGGAATATCAGGAAGAAAGAAGACATTTCGCCACCATCACCCAATTCCTTATCCGAATTGATAATTCCTGCAGAATATAAGCTCACTGATAAGGGGATACAGATCTTTGCTCACGATTCTGGAAACGATGAAGACCGAATTTTGATATTTGCCACTCCAAAAAATTTACAGATATTAGCAGAATCACAAATATGGTTAATGGATGGTACTTTTCAGACTGTTCCACCTTTATTTTACCAGTTATATTCAATACACGCTGAATTAGATGGCACTTATATACCATGCGTTTATGCTCTTTTACCAAGTAAATCGCAGAAAATATATATAAAAATGTTACATGTGATAAAAGATTTGGTTATCAATCCAAAGGTATCATCAATCATGACAGACTTCGAAAAATCTATCGAAAATGCCATAAGTCTAGTTTTTCCGACGGTTAGTCATAAGGGATGTTACTTCCATTTCAGCCAATGCTTATATAAAAAACTCCAGTCACTTGGACTGAAAAGCAAATATGATACGGATGCAGAATTTTCATCGGTCATGAAGTTATTCAATGCTTTGGCATTTGTACCAGAAAATATGGTAACAAGAGCATTCCATCTCTTGTGCTCACGAAATATACTTCCAGACGGAATTGAAGACTTCGTTGATTACTTCAAAGAAACGTGGATTGGTAAAACTACTCAGCTCAACAAATCCAAGAAGCCACTTTTTGCACCAACAATGTGGAACTGTTTCGATAGTACAAAATCGAAGAATATCCCTCTGACAAATAATTCTATCGAGGGATGGCATTCAGGGTTCCTTAAACAGATGAATGCTAGGAAACCATCATTCTGATATTTCGTTGAAGGGCTAAAGAGAGAACAATCCTTTACTGAACTGAAAATTGTGAAACTGGCTACTGGGGATCTTGCAGCAAAGAAAAAGAAATACAAGGACCTCAAATGTCGCTTGAAAAGGATTTCAGAACATTTTCAATTAGATTGCGATGATGACGAATTATCGAATTTCGTGAAGTTTGTGTCATATACAGTGTGGTCCAGCGAAAACTTAACACCTCGATTTTCCGGCGTTAACATGAAAATGTGGAAAATCGCTCGAACCCGTCAATTTCTGATTCGAGGGGGAACAACTTTTCCGCTGTTTTCATCCCCGTGACTTCAACCCCCTAACGGGGGTGAGCACAACCCCTTGATTTTGAATAGGGATGAGGGGTGTTGAGATACCTCATTTTGAAGATCTTATCGTGTACTATCTGACCGTAAAATTTCACTTCAAAATATCCATCGATAACGAAATGACAGGTAAAATAGTGGAAGAGTACGTACTTTTGTGATTACTTTATTAAATGTTCGAAATGGGCACCATCCACTTCCATGCAGTAATATAAGTTTTGCTGAAAACGTTCACGTACATTACTCAAGATTTCTGGTGTAATTTGACGGCATTCATTAATGATCCGAGTTCGCAAATCATCCAGTGACTCAGGCTGGGTAGCGTAAATCTTGGATTTCAGGTGACCCCATAGAAAAAAGTCCAGTGGAGCCAGATCAGGTGATCTGGGTGGCCTCTCAATATGTCCCCTTCTTCCAATCCAGGCGTGAGGAAAATTGTCATCTAAAAACTGACGCACCGGTTGAACAAAGTGAGGTGGTGCGCCATCTTGTTGGAAAATGATCGTTTGATGGTCTTCTGCATTCTCCAATACTTGCACGAGGGCTGGATAAATAGCGTTCTCCAATAGATCAAGATAAATTTGGCCTGTGAGATTACCGGGTAGAAAAAAAGGGCCGATTATGTGATTTCCATAAATACCCGCCCAAACATTTAATTTTTGGGGGCGCTGTGTATACACCTCACGAAATAATCGTGGATTTTCATCTGACCAATACCGACAGTTATGCCGGTTTAAAATGCCGTTAAGGTAAAATGAACACTCGTCCGAAAAACAGATATCGAACATGTAGTTTTGATTGCCGTTAATTATTTCACTGATCACTTCACAGAACTGGAGTCGGCGATCGGGATCATCCTCATTCAGTTCCTGAACCAATCGTATCTTATACGGATGGAATTTATGTTGTTTCAGGATTCTCATGATTGTTGTGCGTGAAACACCAGATACATCGGACAATTTCCTAGTACTAACGGTCGGATCCATTGCTATATGACCTAAGACAGCCACGTCCCTCGCTTCGTCTCTTTCATGCACCCTCTTTTTGTTTCCCACTGAACCAGTAGCGTCAAATTTGGCAACCAGTTGCACAACGTAAGCAGCGGATACATTTTTTCCAGGATGTCGTTCGTTAAATAAAGCCGATGTTGTGCGCGCAGAGTCGTTATTTCGGAAAAATAATTTTATCATTTCCACCCTTTCTTCTACGGAATACACCATTTTAATTCCACTACAAATTTACAATCGCTTGGACACACTTGTACCGTTCTTAACAATTCACGATAGACTAAGGTACAAAAACAAGGTCCGTCTACTTTTTTGGACAAAAAATTAACCACTCAATACCTTTGAAATGCGTCGGATACGAATAATATTCTCGAGATAAATTCCATATTGCCTCTTTCACTATTTTCGCTGTTATTTCATTATCGATGGATATTTTGAAGTGAAATTTTACGGTCAGATAGTACACGATAAGATCTTCACAATGAGGTATCTCAACACCCCTCATCCCTATTCAAAATCAAGGGGTTGTGCTCACCCCCGTTAGGGGGTTGAAGTTACGGGGATGAAAACAGCGGAAAAGTTGTTTCCCCTCGTATTAGAAATTGACGGGTCCGAGCGATTTTCCACATTTTCATTTTAAAGCCGGAAAATAGAGGTGTTAAGTTTTCGTTGGACCACACTGTATGTTATAGTGCATGTGATTATTCATTATTTCAATACTTATTGTTTCCAATTAAACACTTTCTTTTCCTAATTGACTCTTAAGGAAATACATTTATTATATTAGCTGTAACTTTTTGACAGTATAACTGTGACTCCAATTGAACACTTTCGATCAAAATGTAGTTCGATCAATTGCAATTTCGATTCATTGATTTTTCGATCGAATGATTTTTCGATCATTTGTTTTTTCGGTCGATTGATTTTCGACCAAATGTTTTTCGATCAAATGATTTCGATCAAATGATTTTCGATCAAATTTCCATTATCCATTAGACAGATTTTGTGATAACAATGTATTGATATTGAGGTACAAATCCGTACCAATGCACAAAAGTTATTTTTGAAAGTATTTATTTCATTCATAGTAGTGTTATTTTTCTGTTCCATTTTGATTAGAAATGACTGATGTTTGAGTACAAATGAAGGTTCTACAATATATGTTATTTTTATTTAATGTTTTTCGTTTTTTTATGTTCCATTATGATTATGGAATATCCTGATTTCACAAGTTTTTCATTCTCTTAATAATTCAATTTCTAGGGAGATGAATAATACTGCAATAGCTACTGAACTAAGATATTTAATAGTTTGGATATAAACATGTTCTGTTTTGATATATCTACATTGGCAATGACCCTTTACAGACTTGTTCTAACTGCCATGTTACAGCACCTTCTGCAGAGATCAAGAAGTCTCGTAACTTGTCTCTGTTCTGTTGATTTTGCCTGGTTGCATTGTTTGATCCCATCCTTCCAACAGGGCGTAGTTGATTGATATCTTTCCTCCACAATCCCAAAACTACATCACCATTACTTTCTTCCTGATCTACAAATCCTGGTGGACAGTTCTGTCTTAGATTTACAGGAATATCTTCCTCTTCTCTCTGTACAAAATTGTGTAGCACAACACAAGCTTTAATTATTGATTCACATGTGACAACATCTCCTACAATAGCATGCCTGACGCATCTCCATCTTTGGACGAGAATTCCAAAGGTGTTTTCAATTGTACGACGAGCACGTGAGAGTCGATAATTAGAAACTTTACTGGCTTCCGGAAGATGATCACCAGGATATGGACGCAATTTATTGTTGTGAAGTGGAAATGCCTGGTCGGCAACCAAAAAGAAGGGAAATCTGATGTTACTACCTGGTAGCATAGCTGGCTCTGGAATTGGTAGCTTGTGCTCTAAATAAGCTCTGCCAAATTCAGACTCTTTAAACACAGAACTGTCATGTGCACTTACTTGTGCCCCAATATCTACCATGCTAAACTTATATTGGAAGTCACATATTGCCATGAGTATTATGCTGAAAAGGTACTTATATGTAATATTCATAACATTTTTGAATGTGCAGAATGTGCATATGTAGCTCACCTGAATGATTTTTTGTATGAAAAATAATCGGAACCTGAGTGGTATGGAGCCTGTACTAAGCAGTGCTTACCATCTAATGCACCAATACAATTTGGTAAATTCCATTTTTCCCAAAAACCATTGGTAATTTTCACAAAATTTTCTTCTGTTGGATGTGGCATTACAATGTCAACCAACTGATTCCATATTGATGTACAGGTCTCTCTTATGATGTAGTGTTGTGGATAGGCCTATATGAAAATTTCTGGCAATCTCTCTACAAATATTCCTGCATGCATGGTTGCACTAGTCTAATAACATTTTATAGTTAGCTAGCAGACGGGCTTTCTATGAGAGAGATTGACAGAAATTTTCATAACATACTGTAAAATTTGTTAAAAAGAATGAGGGAAAAGTTACCAGTCACATTTCTCACATTCTTCGAATTCTTTGAATTCTTTTAGGTTAGGAATGTCTGTTTCTTCTTTTTCACAAGATGGAAGATCTTGTGTATGTCAATTGACAGGTATGTTAATGTGGTTTATCTGGTCAAGAAAATTGAATTCAATATCTCTGCAGCAGAAATTGTACATACTGACAATGAATTGTTACAAAATAGTGTTGTGGTGGCTGATGCCCCTCCAATTAATTGTATTCATGCCTCCCTACCATGTATAAAAGAAATCACACCCAAAGTTACTAGAATTTACAATAACTTACCCAATATCAAAATAGCTAAAAAAACCATCTTACCTATCAGAAGCATTTACTCAAAACTGAAAGACAGTGTTCCCACACTCTCTCGAACGAATGTAGTCTACTCCATTCCATGTCATGATTGTGACAAACAATATATAGGTCAATCAAAGGATCTCCTCTAACAAAAGTGATAGTAGACTACATATCCTGAAAGATGTGCGTTGGCAGAACATGTAAACAATTTGGATCACACAATGGATTATGGTGCAGTGAGGATTCTAGCAACTGAATCAAACAGAACTAAAAGAACTTTCATGGAAATGGCCCACATATCCCTGCAGGTCTCTAATGGTAAAAACAAACGCACAGATATCAACCATTTGAGTGAAATCTATTCTTACTTACTTCCAGTTGATAATACGCAATAGAACATTGCATAACCAAAATAGTTTTATCCTTGTCTCAATTTACAGTTCCTTATTGTTGACGTTTCTCAACAAATTCTCAACCTTCAACGGACAATTCTACTTGTGGACATAGTAACAATCTCTTCTTCTTATTTTTCACAAACTGGCTGAAAACTACAATAGTGATAAACCACATTAACATACCTGTCAATTGACATACACAAGATCTTCCATTTTGTGAAAAGGAATAAGCAGACATTCCTAACCTAAAAGAATTCAAAGAATTTGAAGAATGTGAGAAATGTGACTGGTAACTTTTTCCTCCTTTTTTTTCAACAAATTTTAAAATTCTAAATTTACAATGAATAAGTAACTGTTGAGTGTAATTATACAAATGTTAGTCTCCCATGTGTCCACGTAAGTGATTTTGCACAGTATTTTTTTTTGCAATTGCATACCTCGTTGGTCCCAGCACTGGGACCAAACGCCCCATAAGCCGAAACTTGTGCGGGGTTAGGTATACATACAAACACAAACATCCATGGCCTAACTAGGATTCGAACCTATGTCTCGGTGGGAGTCCCCATACGAACTCAGCGCCTTCACGCTCTCGACCACCGAGCCGCCTACACCCTATTTTACAATTTTATATTTTTAACAACGTTGTAACCAACCTCACCAAAGATGTAAGTACAAGGCATGGCCATAGTGTTTTCCAATGTATTTACACTCCTTAATCATTATAGAATTCCTGATGATGGGAATAAACATGTCCGAAAGCTTGCATAAACTTCAAAGATTATTCCTTTTACACTGCTGCTGCCCCCAATATACACTGGTTTCATTCCTACTGGTCAGCAACGACTTCCCTTCCATATATATATAGGGGGAACGGAGGCACATTCAACCTAGGGGCACATTCAACCACCTCCTCTAAATCTATCCAGTATTCAAATTTAGCGCCTAAAAAAATCCCACTCATTTCCCAGTGGCCAAATCTACTGACAGTATAGTCTGAAGAAGATGCTTGGAAGCAAATTGAAAGAAGTTTCAACAGTTCCAGTACTGGACCTGTAAGAAATAAATAATTGTATAATAATATGCAGTATTATGATGAAGGTATACTTACTAATGATAATACAATAATTATTATGGCCTTGTAGCCTCGCACCTTCAAGCAGCTGAAGATGAAGTATGAGTGCATCAAAAAGGAGAAAAAGGAAAAGTGTGCTGCTAATAAAACTTATCTTAGAGGTACTGGTGGAGGACAACATAGCCCACCACCTCAACCACCTAATGAAGAAGAGAAAGAGTTGTTTGAAACAATTTCTATGTCTGTACATGGATAAAATAACCCTAATGATTCCAATATTGCCCAAGGTAGATTGAAAATTACATCATCAATAACACTGTAGTAGTTATTATTTCAGATACATTCCATAATTAATGCCTTATCCCAATGTTCACTACATTTTCAGTATTCTCTTTTTTAGGACAGTCATTCATAACAGTATCTGAAGAGCTGGTTGTATCTGACGAACAGGCTGATGAAGACATTGAAACTGATTGGACTGCATTCAACTGCAGAATGCTGCAGACACCATTACATCCTGCACTACAAGTAAAAAGAAGTACTCCTACTGTTTAATCTTAAGTTATTCATAGTTAAATTGAGTGAATTAATATTTATGTTTTGTTTTCGATATAATATGCAAGGTGAGTTGCCTATTGTCAGGTAGTTTAATTATACGCGCATTTCGATGAGAAGAGGTCAAATTCGCACATCGCTCCGAGAACGAGAGAACCAGAGTGCGTGTCCATATTTTTGGATCCGGCTCGAAGGACCAATGTTCGATTCCCGGAAAGGGTAATCGTTGATTTGCTATATTTTCGGAGAGAAGAATGGACTGTATTAAAATGATTTTGTTTCGATCGAAATGCCTGGTGAAATTGTTAATTACAAATAGCTAAGAGTATAAACAGTCGAGATGAGAAGTGGTAAAATTCGCACATCGCCTGCGCGGATGAGAACCATGTGGTATGCGGGTCACTCCGAGAACGAGAGAACCAGAGTGCGTGTCCATATTTTTGGAAAACCCAATTCCCAAAAAGCAGAAAAAGACTATCTTCAAGCAAAGTGATTGTGTTCGGAAGCCGCTGAGGGCCCTCTATCAACGGACACACATCGGCATTCTGTAAGTAAGTGTTTACTTTTTTTACACTTCTCATCTCGACTGTTTATACTCTTAGCCATTTGTAATTAGCAATTTCACTAGGCATTTCGATCGAAACAAAATCATTTTAATACAGTCCATTCCTCTCTCCGAAAATATAGCAAATCAACGATTACCCTTTCCGGGAATCGAACACCTACTGAGGAAAGTCATGAGATTGTTTACCTGGCATGAAGGTGAAGGAGACCTTACTTCTAATTGTTTCACAGTGTGTCAGTAATCAAGTTATTCTAAATATTGAACTCACACAGCAAATAATAATATACAGCGATGGATGTAGTGCTTGAAATCGTTATTCTGTTCTTGCTAATGGTCTGTTGAATCTAGCTGTTGAGGAAGGGGTTTTCAATTTAACAAAAACATTTTGAATAAGGTCACACAGATGGAGTGTGACTCTATGCATGCATCTATAGAGCGAAGATTGAACGGCAGAATAAATGATGTTCCAGCTGATTATATTTCAAGTCTTGTAATCGATGATCAAACGTACCCCTGTTTCCCGCGATTACACACGCGAATTTTCAAAGTTGACTAACTGAACCACTAAAAATCGACCCGTACCCACTACTTTACACGACCATCCCCAGTGTCCCATCTTTATCCAGTAGATAACCTCATTACTATGTTTTACGTGATCGTGAAAACACGTATTTTTTTATGAAACAAGTTTATTCAACGATTCAATGAAAATGAAACACAAAAGATATAGATTATTGAAAAAGCTGGTGTTGAACTCCGAAAGATATCACAACCTCCTGAAAAACAAGTTTTCAATAAGAATACCCGGCATTTAAACTCTAAGAAGCCGCCCAGGCAAAACTTTCACCTGGGTGGCAAAAAACAAGGACAATTGGGACACAGAGCCACAAACTACGTAGTCCTCCAAAGAAGGACGAGAGCTACAGGAGTCGTCGTTATTTATAACTAACGTGAGTTTTAGAGCTGGTCAACTGAAATATTTCATTCATAAATGACAATCTATTTATTCTCTCAACCGCAATAAAAGATTGGTTACAGTTCTGGAGTTTATTCAAGCGGATTCACGATGATGAAACAATGGAAAACGATGATAAATTTCAATATTTACTACAATCAACTATCCCGAACTCAAAAGCACGACAGCTAATCGAGAGTTATCCACCAACAGGTGATAACTACATCAAGGCGATAGATAGTTTGAAGTCCAGATTTGGGAGAGATGACTTGCTTATAGAGTATTATGTTAGGGAACTTTTGAAGTTGGTCTTGAATAATATCACCAACAAAACTAACAATTTGACATCTCTGTACGATAAAATGGAGTCGCAACTGAGAGCACTAGAAACACTCGGAGTTGCTACCGACAACTGTGCAGCAATGTTGTACCCATTACTCGAATCGTGCTTACCCGAAGAAATATTGAGAACATGGCAAAGAAACTCTGAGTTTTCCATAATTGATTCCTTGAAGACACGTTTGAAAAAACTTATGGAATTTTTGAAACGTGAGGTGGAAAACGAAGAAAGAATATCACTGGCAACCAATTTTGATATGAAAAACCGAAAGAAAGAAGTTGAATCGAAACCCAGTGTTCCCTCTGCGACTGGATTTTTGAATCAGAATCCCAGATGTAGTTTTTGCCGAGAACAGCATCTAAGCGATGCTTGTCAAGAAGCACTCAAGATGTCACTTGAACAAAGAAAACAGAAACTTCTGAAATCGAGGTAAGGAATATCATTAGTCTGCATATTGAATTGATATATAAACCTATTCATTCTCCCGCCCAAATAAAATGATTTCCGGGAAATTCATATCCGAGATTATAAATCAAGTCGCTTTGGAGTTTTAACAGTTCCTCCATTAACGATCCGAACCAAGAAGATGAATTCGATGAGTTAGGGTTATTATATGGATATGAAAGGCAGGTTGGTAGTGCGATTTCACAGTCAGAGGGAGAATTAACCAATAGGGCAAAACAGATCTTATCTGAACTAGACTCAGTGAAGGATCGAAACACCTTCTTTTACAAACGTTCTCTCTCCTTAGATGACTCACTTAAAGGTCTATTGAATTGGATCTCGAAGGTGACAGACTCTAAATTCTCAATACTTTCCTCTGATGAGAACGGTTTGCTTGTTGGTCATTATCGCCAATGCCCGGAATCCTGTAATTGTCCAATCCATATAAAATCTACTGATGTCACATATAAAAACCAAGCTAGTCCTGATCCTGTAATGCTAGAAAGAGAGAAGAAGAGAAAACAACGAGAGGATATGAGAAATGCCCAGTATCAGATCATCAAAGAAAAGTTTAAGGAAGGAGTGAGATTTCCGCATAAGATTAAACCTAATAAATATATTAAGTTTTCTCTGGATTCTAAGTCTCTAGATTTTAGTGGGCTGGAAGAGGTCATACATGAAAATCCACATTCAACCTTACGTGACATCATGAAACGATTGGTTAGGTCTAACAAAGAATGGAGACTTCTAACAAGTTTAACGGAAAGTCCTGATGATTGGCAAACCTTAACACCTGCTGCATTCTTACAAGATATGACAGAGACTGGAGTTCCTGATTTTGATGAAATCGAAGGTTCTCATTTGAGACGAAGGTACCGATATAGATTAAAAGTAAGGAACGAATTAAGAAGAAGATTCAGGAATGAGTATCTAAGTACCCTTATTATGAAAAATCAGAAAAAATCTATTAAAAAATTGATTCCAAAAGTGGGAGATTTGGGATTCATCGAGATTGAAAACTCTAAGAGGTTCGAATGGCCCCTAGCAAGAATTCAAGAAGTGATTCCTGAAAAAGACGGTGTCATAAGATTGCTACGTCTTGAAATTCCATCCGGCAATCAGATTTTGAGGCCAATTCAGCGATTTTACCCATTGGAGATTTCCACACATGGAGAAGTGACAGCTATGAAAGAGAAAATTCCAGAGCAGTCCGACGACGGGAAATCAGTTCATTTACCGGATTCACTTGAATCAAATACTGACACTGATAGTTCAGACAAAAGAAATATTGAGATGAAAATGGTTACTCGTTCGGGAAGGACTGTTAAAACTCCAAAGCGACTTGATTTATAATCTCGGATATGAATTTCCCGGAAATCATTTTATTTGGGCGGGAGAATGAATAGGTTTATATATCAATTCAATATGCAGACTAATGATATTCCTTACCTCGATTTCAGACGTTTTTATAACATTCAGTATGTTGAAATATTGTGACGGGCAGTTAGATTTTTTGAAGTTGTCAGAATATAATTTCACGAACCTGTCTTGTTACTTTCATTAATTTTCGAAGTAGCTACACAACATTAGATATTCTCTCAACCTGCGGTTGATAGAATAAACCACTATTACTAGAGATGCTGTAGTTTTGTCCTGGGTTGAAGGATACTCTTTACCATTCAAAAAGAACATCCTCCGAATCGAAGGTGGTCTGTTGCTGAACATCAGTTCATCAGTGAAGAAGTATCACATTTAACCCTGCAGAGGACGCGTCGGGTCTATCAGGCCCAAGCAATCATACTTGCTTGTAGCATTTTTACATAAAAGAGCGTACGGTGCTACGAGCCTCAGTACCTTCGAGCTAGCCGATCATGCATGTACTACAGTAGTTTCAACGCAGTGCATTAGAGAACAACGGTTTCAGAGCACATTTCGGTCTCGCAGACCCGACGCGTTCATTTGTGTAAGTATTTTTTATATACATCTGAAATAATTTTACTCCTATTTTTGCAATCAAGGCTTCAATTTTATCAAAAAAGATCTTCATTTTTTGCAGAATAATGGATGAAAAAGAAGTACAAAGATTGACTCGGTTGTTCGAAGAAGTTTCATCTGATCTGGAACATTTCTCCGACTCGGAAGACTCAGTGGCGGACTTACAGCATGAAAATTTCAGTAATCATGAATCTGATAGCGAATAGGAGATAGAAGAACAATTACTCATTCAACCCAGTGTTGGTGGGCGCAGTCATCTACAATATGGTTCAAAAGATGGAACAAAGTGGAATAAAATATGCCATACCAGAAATATAAGAACTAGACAAGAAAACATCATTTTCAGACTTCGCGGAGTAATTGGTCCTGCGAAAAATGCATCTTCTCCGATCGAAGCCTGGCAGCTTTTTTTCGATGATAATATCATCACGGAACTAGTGGAGAATACAAATATATATATCGAAAGTATAAGCCATCGATATAAGTCTGATACAAGATCGACAAATATTTTAGAAATGCGTGCAGTTATTGGGCTTCTTTATCTAGCCGGGGTTTATCACAGAGGCCGAACCTCAATTTTTGAATTTTGGTCTAAGGATGGTACAGGTGTAGAGATCTTTCCGGCAACAATGGCACTCAGGAGATTTCGATTTTTGCTGAGATGTTTGCGTATGGATGACATCAGGACGAGGCAACAAAGAAAGAGTCAGGATAATTTAGCTCCAATAAGAAAAGTATTTTGCGAAGTAGTGAAGAACTGTCAGAAACACTATTCTGTTGGGAAATGTACTACAATCGATGAAATGCTGTGGTCTTTCAGGGGCCGTTGTCGTTTTAGGATGTACATTCCAAATAAGCCGGCTCGATATTGTGGTCAACCACTGACCTTCTCTCATATTGTTTTTTTTTTGTATATATGTTAGTTCTAGTTAATAAATATCACATTCATGTTGTATATGTTATTCCTTGCTTTCTGCCAGAAGTTTACTGCTTGATTACTTCGAAGCAATACTATAATGCATCATTCTATCCATATGATATCATTTCTGTTAGCTAATTTCTTATTTCTTTGCTATAAATCTACTCATTCACTGTTTATCAAACTACTACTACCAACTAGCAAGCAAACCAATATACCTGCAAACACTACTACAGGAGATAGTGACCTGAAATGAGGTGATTCAGGCTGGGATTCAAATACAGCTGATACCCATCCTTGTGCAGTTTCTACAAGTTTGGTGAGTAGTCCTTCTGTGGGTTTTGAATCATTTAATCTGTTCAAAGGTTTATAAATACTGGGTTTTTCGGTAGGACGCTACCAAATTGCCAGTGTTTGACACTGTCAATGTGTCCTAAAACTGGGAAAATCCAAGTTAGAACCACGAGAGCAACCTGAGAAGTGAACAAAATAAGATATCTAATCTTGTCACATTGGGTGTTCACAGCTAGAAGCCTCATATTACAAGGGAACACCCTGAAATGGGGCCAAAAAGGGGCCAAATCCGGGTTTGTTTCAAAAAAAGAGCGTCAGTAACCATGGAAGTGAATTTGGCGACACTCACAACAAACCGTTTCCCTGATATCGGCAGAACATTTCCAGCCTTCGAAGAAGCAACATCTCCAGGAGTAATAGGTAAATACAACATAACAAAACTGTTTTAATATTGATTTGATTTGATATTCGTCCATGTTTATTTCTGTTTATCTGAATTTATTTGATGTATGACATTTATGACATTCATGACATTAGTGGCAGTCCGCTCGGTGCTGGAAGTGACTAGAGCACCGACGGCCGTCACGAACAGCCCATTGAGGTTTATTCTTTTGCAATGAACTGGGCTTATTAGTTGCAACTGAACTGAAATAATACATATCATTACTTCTATTGATTTATGCTATATAATTGACATATGATGAAGCGTTGTTATTTTCTTCACAGAGTCACAGGATTTCATATTTATTCTTACTAAATACTCAATTTATTCACACTTACACACTTACAATCCGACCGACTTGTTCGCAGTCGGACCCTACACTGACACTTCATACATTCCGATCGACTAGTTCGCAGTCGGACCCTACACTTACAATCCGACCGACTTGTTCGCAGTCGGACTCTACACTGACACTTCATACATTCCGATCGACTAGTTCGCAGTCGGACCCTACTCTTACAATCCGACCGACTTGTTCGCAGTCGGACCCTACACTGACACTTCATACATTCCGATCGACTAGTTCGCAGTCGGACCCTACACTTACAATCCGACCGACTTGTTCGCAGTCGGACCCTACACTAACATTTCATACATTCCGATCGACTTGTTCGCAGTCGGACCCTACACTTACAATCCGACCGACTTGTTCGCAGTCGGACCCTACACTGACACTTCATACATTCCGATCGACTAGTTCGCAGTCGGACCCTACACTTACAATCCGACCGACTTGTTCGCAGTCGGACACTACACTGACACTTCATACATTCCGATCGACTAGTTCGCAGTCGGACCCCACACTTACAATCCGACCGACTTAGTTCGCAGTCGGACCCTACACTACCATCCGACCGACTTAGTTCGCAGTCGTACCCAACACTAAATCCATTATTATACCAACTTAGGTCATTCTCGGACTCTATACATGCGTACAACTTCTTGATAGTCAATCCTTCTGGGATTATCTATGACTTTTATTCATAATAAAGAGTTACCCAATTCTAGTTGTGTTTTTCTGTCTTACTTCAGCGAGATTGAGTCAAAATTATGTTATTTATGGAACTAATTCCTTCTCTTGTTTAGACTCATAGGAAAAAAAAAGCATGGAAGTATACCAGGCCTCTACCTCCGTCAGCCCGAAGGAAGGAGTTGAAGAACCAGGTCCCAGTATAGTAGTATCTCAGTATTTGCAAGATAGTCCATTCCAAATAGAGTAAATTCATCACATTATATCGTTTGTTATTGTACTTCACTGCTACTAGAGCTGTTGCTCACCCTTGACCAGTTGAAAATAATCTGAAGTGCTTATAGATGACGATGAGTGGTCGAATTGCTCGATGGTACTATGGGAGCGCGTCCCCTGTTGCTCTTAAAATAATTAACAGTAGGCATACTGAAATGGACGTCCCTGTGGAGGTGTACACCACGGAGGTGGCTTGCAACCACTCTTATTTTATTCCCGACGGGTGACGATCCTTTTGCTAAAAGATGGCCCAGCCCAGAGCAATTAGAGTGGAGTGCAAACATATGCCGTCCCAGCAATTGATCAGTTGATACCAAACATAAACTTTTGCGGCTGAGTCTTGGTTGTACCAGTGAAGAGGTTTGATTGCTAATTGATAAGTCACTTTACTTCACCTCGTACACTTGCATTGTAAAAAGCTGCGTGGTTAATAAATGCTCTCGAACTTCACTTGATTTTCATTTCTTCTCTACCTTCACAAAACTCTGTATCCACGAACTTATAAAAAAAAAAATATATACACAACGTGGGAACGTGTTTGAGGGGTAGGTAACGAAATGAATTTCGATACGCCTCAAATATGATATACTAGACGATCACATGAAATATGGATAATACTTCCATATTTAGACAACACCCGGGTGGGTAGGGTTACAATATGGTATAAAGGTATTTTCATTAGTAGATTCAAAGTCATTCTAAACTTACAATATGGAAGTTCATTTATGGTAAACAGCCTCTAGGTCCTTTTTGTGTTAGTAACAGTTCGTCTGATGTAGTGAATAGGCTCTGTTTACCATTGTCGAAATCTAGGAGAAACGTTACAATGGATAATTGGTTCACTTCCGTTGAAGTGGCTAATAATTTACTGAAAAATCATCAGCTGACAATTGTGGGAACACTTAGAAAAAATGAGAGGCGAATTCCCAATGATTTTTTTACTAAACGACCAGAAAAGTCGAGCATGTTTGGTTTCACAGAAGATATGACTATCGTTTCATACATTCCGAAAAAAAATAAGCAGGTTATTTTATTATCAACCCTTCATCATGATGATTCTATTGATGAGGCATCCGGTGCAGAGGCGAAACCAGAGATAATTACATTTTACAATTCGACCAAATGCGGAGTTGATACAGTAGACCAACTTTCTGCAAAATATAATGTTGCGAGAAATACACGAAGGAGGCCCATGGTAGTTTTATATGGGCTCCTCAATGTTGCTGGTATAAACGCATTGGTTATATACAGAAGTAATTCAAATGGAAACAATTCAAAAATTGAAAGAAGAATTTTCCTGAAACAACTTGGTACTGAACTTTTGATGGATTACATGAAAAGCAGAGTGAACTCCCAATATCTGCCAAGAGAAATTCGACAGCTTGCAGCTAGAATCAGTGGTACCGAGTTGGTTGAGCGTATCGAAATTGAACATAATAAACGTGGAAGATGTGCCTTCTGTAAAGATCGAAAAACAAGATATACATGCCGGTTTTGTAAAAAATATATTTGCCTAGACCATTCTGTGTCTGTTTGTCAAGTATGTACGGCGAATTTCTCAGAATAATTCATTATACATGGTCTTTAGTGCAACTCTACCAAAAATACATATCATTCTTATTTTGATTCCTTATAATTTTTGTTATAGAAAATGAATATTATTTTCCGTTCTTTTAATTACCATTTGTCTATATGAATGAACTATGTAACACGTTATCATAAATAAAAATGTATTTAGAAAATTAGATTTTTCTACTTTTGGGTATATCAGACCCAACGCGTTCTTTGATGTGAAAATTAATGACGCGTCTCCTGCAGGGTTCATAGAAATAGCGGTAATCCAAAGGTGTGAGCCATGTGAGGGTCAATTCCTCTCAGGAATATTTGTGGTGCCAAAACAAAATGGTGAAAAGAGATTAATTCTCAAGTTGAAGAATCTCAATCAATATTTAGAAGGCAATTCTGTAACGCTTAACGACATCGTTAGCGAACGATACTCGTTACGGAACGATATTTGTTATTCTGTAGCTAACGATTGTCGTATCTGTACGATAACATTCATCGCTTGTGCACGACGTCGGCTGAGGTGTCTTCGGGGTTGAAAAAAACATGTATTTTTCAATTTTATACAAAACACATGTTTTTTTTTTGTTTTTAACGGTTTTTTTTGTTTTGAACATTGTTTTCTTTTGTTTCTGAATTTTATGATTTAAACAAATACAACTTAGAAAAAGACATTGTTCAAATCGAATTTTTTCAAACATAATATTAATTCAGAGATAAATTCAAAATGTTTGATATAATAATCTTTAGTATTAGTCCACTAAATAATATATTCCTTATTTGAAGTCAGACTCTGTATACTAAACTTAACTGTCGCGATCAGCTGTGTTATGAACGTCGCGCCATCGCTGTGAGGATGTGCCGGTGAATCCCCGAAATAAGAAAACCAATGGCGATGAGAACTGTTGGCCTGGGGGAACCACAGACCATTTATAAATTCGCATTGCCAGTGGGCTATATAGTTTATCTTCTGTAGTCTATGCTATTGCAAACCGTCTACTGTACTGAGTACTGTTAGTTTTTTTGAGTAAAAGTTATTTTGTACCTTTGTGGTGTTCCTTTTTTGAAAAATTTCGTCTACTGGAAGGAAGAAAGATGTCATTTGCTCATATTTTGATGTTGTTAAGGATAATAACAAAAAATCAGTGACTACTAAATGTAAAAAATGTAAAGTAATTATGGCTGGACATCCATAATCTTGAATAGAACTATTTTATATCTATATTCACGAAAGGATATTTTCCAAATTATTCTCAAATATTACTACTACTATTATTATTATTTCACTGTTCTAATTTATCAAGTTTGTTAAATTTCTCAGCAATTCAACTGTCCTCATTCGTGACAAAATATTTTTCAATGAAATAAACATTTGAGGTGATCGATCATAATCCACGTACCAAGAGGGACTTGACTTTCGGTCCGAATAGCGGACGGTTGCTTGTGGCAACGGGAATGTCCCAATTGGGACATCCCCAAGTTTTTGTGTTAGATTATTGTAAGTACCATTTTTATTATTCATTGAATCTTCAACCTAATGCCTCTTCAAGGAATGTCAAAATTGTAATTTATCATTAATAAATAAATCTGTATTTGTTTTCGTTGTTCGAACTTAAGTCCTTTTCTTATTGAGTATCAACCCTCAGCAAATCCCAACTAGCAAAGGCAATAAGTCACATTCGTGACATATGGTGGAGGCGCCGTGTTTCGTTCCCGAGGTTGGTTCTTCATAACCAGCCTCAACATTTGTTTTTATTCTTTGTTTTGAGTTCTTTTGTTTTAATAAATGATGTATACATATTTTGTGAATGGTCAAATTGGGATTCTCGTATGAGGCACTGGCCAGTAAAAGCTCACATTTCGGCATGCCAAAACCGAAATGCTTCTGCATGGGAGTTTTCCCATGTAAGGCCTTTTCTGGTAGTGCGTTACAGATCGGCATGCTAAAACCGTCTGTACTCATACGGGAGAAAATTTTGAATTCAGGGGTTGTTTCTCAAAATTCAATTTCAATGTATTCTGAATGGGGAAATATTTGGATTCTTGTGTGAGGCACTGGCCAAAATTAGCTCACAGTTCAGCATGCTAAAACTGAACTGCTTCTACATAGGAATTTTTCCATGTAAGGCCTTTTTTGGTAGTGCGTTACAGTTCGACATGCTAAAACCGTCTGTATTCATACAAGAGTAAATTTGGTTTCTGGGGGTAATCAGACGTTTTTCTTAGAATTATAGAGTATAAAAGTACCTCATCCTGACTTGTTAAATATTTTAAGAAATAATCATCAATTCATTGTTTGAAAAAATAATACGAGTAGTTGCAGTTGGGATTTCTGCTGACGGAGAATTTGCAAAGAAACTTGAGGAGTGCATTACATAGGTAGCAATAAGTAGGTCAAGTTCAATGAATTTTTCGTTTTTATTCGAATGTATAGTATATTAAAAGTTGATGGTGATTTATTCGATAATTATTTTCGGAGACTGAAATTCATTTTGAGATAACAAATAATTCTCGTTATTGCTATCTGCGGGTTGGGTATAATGATGTTATATTTTAGAGAATTCTGGTACATAACATACAGTAGGTACCTTATAATGACCATGTGAATAAATTGAATATGTGAGAAATTTGATGTAATGATTATCCTTGATGGAAAGGATCATGGAATCCCTAATAGTATGGTAGTTTGAAGTGCAAGACTATATAAGGGTGAATAGTGAAAATCTTCATGATTCTCACGTATCTTTTGTGGATATTGCTATAGGAAATGATAATTGATTATTATGTTTCAGGGAGTTTCATTATTGTTGTCCGGCTGAGCAAATGAGCTGCCGTTGAATAGTGAGACAGTGTGAAAATATGGCCATATAGACGGCGAGTTGAAGGAATATATTGATATGAATAAAAACTTGAATTCGTTCCCTGTCAAGCATCTGGATGATGCCGAGTATTGTTGAAAAATGATGTGATATTCATCATTGATTATGGTAAGGTGACGAGATCGAAGTGACTAAATGGTTCCTAGGTTCTGATGATTTCTACAAATCTGAAGATTAATTGAGGGGTGTGGTATTTCTGAAAATAAGTATGGGTGAAATCAATTCAGTCGCTTACTTCAGGGATGTTCAGGGCGAATCTGTGGAATTGATGAATGTGTTGGATGTTATCATGCAGGTACATGTTAACAGGTAATTGCGAGTTGATATGATTTCGAAAAAGTGAGAAAGTGTGATGAAGCTGGATGTAAGGTGGTAGGCACGTAGTGTAGGTGTGTTATACCTATTATACCATATTAGTTCTAATATAGGTTTTATTAATTATCCAGGGTGGATTTGATCGTAATTTTTTATGGGTTATATATATTACTCATATAATTATAGAAATTTGAAGTTTTTGAGGAGCTCCAAAAACTTCGGAGCGGTTTTATGAACTTGAGTTGCTATATTGTTATTTCAAAAATCGTAAATTGAAATCAATGGTATAGCATTTCATCAATAATTTGACCGTCTCAAATTATTCTAGTTGAGTCGAGTATGCCATAACATGGCATATCAAAATGGGTAAAGCTTAGTAGGAATTTTTTTGTCATTAGTAGGCGCATTCGTGGCATATCAAAATGGGTAAAGCTTATAGTGGGAACTTTTTTGTCATTAAATGGAAATGTATACCTATCTGAAAATCATTTAATCAGAATTGAAAAAAGAATACGAGTAGTTGCAGTTGGGATTTCTGCTGACGGAGAATTTGCAGAGAAACTTGAAGAGTGCATTACATAGGTAGCAATAATGATTTTTGAAGTAGGTCAAGTTCAATGAATTTTTCGTTTTCATTTGAATGCATAGTATATGAAAAGTTGATACTGATTTATTTGATGATTAATTTCGGAGACTGAAATTTATTTTGAGATAACAAATAATGCTCATTATTGCTATCTGCGGGTTGGGTATAATGATGTTATATTTTAGAGAGTTCTGGTACATACAGTAGGTACCTTATAATATTGTACCATGTGAATAAATTTTATATGTGAGAAATTTGATATAATGATTATCCTTGATGAGAAGGATCATGGGTTACCTAATAGTATGGTATATAGTTTGAAGTACAAGGCTATATAAGGGTGAATAGTTAAAATCTACAGGATTTTCACTTATCTTCTGTGGATCAGGGATATAGCTATAGAAAATAATAATTGAATATTATGTTTCAGGAAGTTCCATTATTGTTGCCCGGTTGAGCTATGAGCTGCCGTTGAATATTGAGACATTGTGAAAATATGGCCATATAGACGGCGAGTTGAAGGAATATATTGATATGAATGATGAAAACTTGAATTCGTTCCCTGTCAAGCATCTGGATGATGTCGAGTACGTTTGAAAAATGATGTGATATTCATCGTTGATTATGAAATCTGGAAATTAATTGAGGGGTGTGGTATTTCTAAAGAGAAGTATGGGTGAAATCAATTCAGTCGCTTACTTCAGGGCGAATCTGAGGAATTGAGGAATGTGTTGGATGTTATCATGTAGGTACATGTATACAGGTAATTGCGAGTTGATATGATTTTGAAAAAGTGAAGTAGTGTGATGAAGCTGAATATATTGTGTTATTCCTATTATACCATATTAGTTCTAATATAGGTTTTACTAATTATCCAGGGTGGATTTGATCGTAATTTTTTATGGGTTACATATATTACTTATATATAGAAACTTGAAGTTTTTGAGGAGCTCCAAAAACTTCTGAGTGGTTTCATGAACTTGATTTGCTATATTGTTATTTCAAAAATCGTAAATTGAAATCAATGGTATAGCATTTCATCAATAATTTGACCATCTCAAATTATTTCAAGTTGAATATGCCATTCAATGGCATATTAAAATGGGTAAAACTTAATAGGAGTTTTTTTGTCATTAAATAAAATATATACCTATCTGAGAATCATTTAATCAGAATGGAATTTTTCACATCGTTATTCTCATGAACACGATTGCAATCGATGGAATGATGGATGATTTATCCTTGGTTTAATTAGGTACATTTTTGAGAAATAAATGCACTGCAGTTTCCAATCTTATAAAATTATATTATGTTGCTTGATTATACAATTCATTTTAGGATACATTGTGTTGTGATACTGAAGGCAGGTAGAATGAATAATTATGTAACCAAAGTAGCAGAAACATGATATAGTCCACCAGGCTGTTGGCTCAGATGTATCAATGCTTGTATACATCCCCATCCATATATCAACACAAAAATGTCTAACCATGGAGTTGGAGTTCAAGGAAAAAGTGAGCCCGCATTGATGTTGATGATTTGGAGGAAATGGACGAATTGGAAATCGAAGCACCCAAACCATAATTTTGAAGTGAAGAAGCAAATTATGATGATGATTTGGAGGAAAAGGGTGAAGGCAATGGCCGATGGGAGGATTGGAAATCGAAATACCCAAACCATAACGAACCTCTGTCGAATATCATTGCTGAAGCTGGTTGTAGCCAAATTTGAAATATTTAATGGACTCAAATATGGATTAGGTATGGACAAAATCATGTTGGTATCATGGTATTATGGATGAAGAAGATGATCATCTGAATATGTAAGCCGAGAAGAAGACCTCAACGTTTGGAGAACTGTTTGTAAACCTGTTTTCAGTAAAGTATTGTAATTTCGTCTCTTGGTATGTGGATGGTATTTTTTCAAAATTCCCAATCACTCGGGGCGAGTGATTTTTGGAGGGGGGAGTAATGTCACGAAAGGATATTTTCCAAATTATTCTCAAATATTACTACTACTATTATTATTATTTCACTGTTCTAATTTATCAAGTTTGTTAAATTTCTCAGCAATTCAACTGTCCTCATTCGTGACAAAATATTTTTCAATGAAATAAACATTTGAGGTGATCGATCATAATCCACGTACCAAGAGGGACTTGACTTTCGGTCCGAATAGCGGACGGTTGCTTGTGGCAACGGGAATGTCCCAATTGGGACATCCCCAAGTTTTTGTGTTAGATTATTGTAAGTACCATTTTTATTATTCATTGAATCTTCAACCTAATGCCTCTTCAAGGAATGTCAAAATTGTAATTTATCATTAATAAATAAATCTGTATTTGTTTTCGTTGTTCGAACTTAAGTCCTTTTCTTATTGAGTATCAACCCTCAGCAAATCTCAACTAGCAATCTGTCACATTCTTGACAATATTATCATGTGTTTGCACATGTATTTGACTTCAAAATAACTCAATTTTTAATTTCACTTTTTATTCAGGAGACTCAGGTTATTCTCTATTACCATATCTTTCAACACCTATTGTTGGTGTACCAAATGAAACTCCAGAATGCCGATACACTTTTGAACATTTTTGGCATTCTGGAAGGCATTTGGATATGTCTACATTCGGATCGAGTGTTACATTATAGTCCACAAATGGCAGCAAAAATGAGAAATATTTCTGGTAAGTTTTCACTAACACCAAGTTACTGACATTTCAGCTTATACATTTCAGTTATTCCCATCTTTGATATTCTGAATTGATTTTAAATTGTTTCCTCTGTTTCAGTGAATGATGACAACTTAATAATAAAAATTCCTCCAGATCCGGACAATGTGGAAGAACCAGATATTATTTATGATGAATTAGATAGGGTTGTCACCTACAGACAATGGGTGTTTGTGAAAAGATCCAAAAATTAAGGCAGTGAACAAGTATTCGCCACAGCCATTGAACTCGGCTACTGTTTCAAAGCCCTCGAGGGATCGTCTAGAAAGCGAGTTAATTCACAAGAAGTTGCTAATATGGTGAATTATACCATCATATATTCTTTGTCTACTTCTGATCAACAACAAGACAAAATATAGAAACTATTGAAATTGTTCCTGAGATTCCCTTCAGAATTCTGAAGCATCTCAGTTCCTCAGATTCTTAGATTTAGATATTCTTGCATTGTCACAATGTTGCAAAATGGTGATTGAAACATTCAATAAGGATGAGATTCTCAAAAGTACACTATACTACATCACTTCACTCAACCCACGTAAGGGCAACTAAATGATAAATTTAGTATTTTTTTCATCTGGAGCACACATATAATCAGACATATTAGTTATGACAAAAGAGATGAAACATGGATCGAAACAAGAATCCTGTGCATTTTAAGCATTCAGAAAAATAAATACGAATGTTGAAATTTAAAAAAATTAGAATTATGATTTGTTCTAAATATCCATGGCTTGCTTATTCTCCACATGGAATATTTGAGAATGGAAAGCCTCGTAATCCTAGTAAACTTCTGGAAATCAAATGCCCATATTTCGTTAAAAACCATAATTATTAAAAATAATTGAGGTATCGCAACAATTTTCTTTTTTTTAGGCATCAGGATGGCTCTCCTGAATTTGAGTAAATGTGAATTCATCGTGAATTCCTCCAAGGAGGAAAACTATCTTAAAATGTCTGTACCTTTCAATGAAAGTTTTGCAAAGCAATTAATTGAAACAGTCTCAACTGAATATTTTGAAAAAATGATCCGCTATATTTGTAATATCAAAAGAAAAAACAAAAAACAAAAGACTCAAAGTCAGTCGACCACACATTTATATAACACTATATCGTCAAAAACATGTTACCGGTTTCGGCACAACGGCCATCATCAGACAAAAAGTACCTGTAAATATAAATTAGATAATACAATATGAAGAAAGAAGGAATACAAAACCTACCGACAAAATTATGGGCACACTATAACATCATTAAAAAATTAAGTTGGAAAAGAAGGAAAATCATGTTGTATGGCAGGAGATTCATCACCGGGTTTTCAGGCTCAGACACAAATGACTATTTTTAAATTTACTGAAGAGCCAGAAAAAACTGGCTCTGATAAGGTTGAACATCTTATCCGAAAAATTGTTTTTTATAAACTTGAATCATGCTAAGCTAAAAGCAATAACAGAATAAGACAAATTTGATGGTCGACAAAGACTTTGACATATGACAGTTGTACATGGAACAACAAACAAGAGTGAAGGTTACTAACAACAGAACTAGAGAAGTAAGTACCTAAGAAGGAAGAAAAAAGGGGAAGAAAAAGGAGAAAGAAGGCAAGGTGAAGAGAAACCATGGAGAAGAAGAGAAACCATGGAGAAGAAGAGAAAATGGAAAGGTCACAGAAACAAGAAGAGGAATAAGTGTAGCGTCTAGTGGAGAAACATGAGACAGAAACAGAAGAAGAAGAGGAGAAAATTGTTACTTCGGAATCTCCAGTGGCGGGGTAGCAACTACCAGAATGGAACGAGCAGAAATTATGAAAAATGTAATGTTCTGAAAATATGATTACGTTCAAAATTAGTTTGATCATTGAGACATGAAACATTTTGATTATTAATGCATTTTTGAATTTCCAAAATTTCAAGAAGATTTAACCTAGGACCCTTATCGCAGATGTGAAGAATTTCTGAATTAATATTGACATCAAAGGAGTGATTAGAATCAATAATGTGATTGGCAAACGAAGATGGGGAGTTAGGATCAACTGCAGTCAAGAATTTGTTAATCAGTCTATTGTGTTCAGAGAAACGAATCTCAAAACTTCTACCTGTTTGACCTATATAAGCAGCATTACAATCATTGCAATTCAATTTGTAAACACCAGATTTTTTATTGAGGGGGATCCTGTCTTTGGAATTAATAAAAATATGTTTAAGATTAGAAGTAGTTTTAAAAGAAATTCGGATGTTCAGATTTTTGAAAAGTTTTGCAATCCTGAAAGTATAATGTCCGAAAGAATTAAGAGATTTATATATAGGAGAAACTAGAGGTTGACTGGAAAAGACATTGAACGTTAGTTTGAACTTGGTATAAAATTTAAAATAGATTGACATGACATTTTCTAAGGGGTAATGGTTGTTAACTGCAATCTGTTTGATGATATTGATTTCTTTAGAAAAAGCGTGATCGGAAAGGGGAAGTGAAAAAGCTCTATGGAACAGACTATTAAAAGCTGAGTACTTATGAGAATGTGGGTGATTAGAGTCAAAGGGAATTATAGAATCAGTTGCAGTTGGTTTTCTATAAACCTCAAATTCAAATCTAGAAGTATTTTTTGTGATAAGTAGATCAAGGAATGGCAGAGAGGAATTGGATTCAGTCTCTATCGTAAAACTAATATTGGGGTGTAGAGAATTGATGTAACCCAGAAAATCATAAACATCCTGGAGAGAACCATCAAACAATAGCAAGCAATCATCTACATACCTGTAATAAAAAACTAGTTTAGAATTGAATCTTGGATTGTTCAAGAACTGTTTTTCTAAAGAATTCATGAATATTTCTGCTAGCAAGGGAGATAAATTACTACCCATGGCAAGACCAGTGGTTTGGCGGTAGAATTTATTATTGAATTGAAAAAAATTTTGGTTGAGGACTAAAGATAGTAAATCACAGATATCTAAAACCAGATGTAGTAAGATATTATTTTCCAAGAGTACATTTCTAACAAGACATATGCAATCATCCGGAGGAATACTAGGGAACAAATTGGTGACATCAAAAGAGACTAGGACAGAAGCTGGAGGGATATGAACGTTTTTTATCTTGTTGGCCAAGTCAACTGAATTTTTAATAGAATAGCAATTGTCAAATGCAGTCAGATCTCTCAACAACTGATTGCGAAATGCTGCTAGTTTGCAACAAGGGGAGTTTATGAAGGAAACCACAGGTCTAATGGGTACATTAGGCTTGTGGATTTTTGGGAGCCCATATAACATGGGCGTGACCGGGCACATGGGGTACAGTTGGTAAAAAGACTTGTTATATGTTTGAATTGTTAATGAACACTTCTTCAGTTCCTTTTTTAATTTTATGAAATAAGAGTTAGTAGGGTCCAAACTAATGACTTGAAAAGAGTCAGAACTAAGGAAATTTTCAACTTTTAAAATGTAATCGGTTCTGTCTAAAGCTACTATGCAGTTACCCTTGTCAGCTTTTGATATGACCAAATCATTGTCATTAATATTACGTTTTAATAATCGAATTGTGTGATTATAGAGATTAGAAGGCTGGGTATAAAAGGGATTATTTCTAATTGAGTTGATGACTGTGGCAGCTTGAGCTCTCAAAAGAGGTTTCTTGTTAACATGAGGGGAGGAAATTATTTGTTCTACATCCACAGCCAAGGTTTCAATGTTTTGTTGAGAGCAAGACCTAGAAATATTAAAATTCAATCCAGAAGTCAACAATTTCTCTTCATTAGAAGAAAAATTAGAAGAGCTAAGATTCAAGAACCTAGGGTGGAAGATATATATTTGTAATAATTCACCTCAATAAAAAAATAGAATTGAGAGAATTTCATTTGTTAATTTTTGACATTTTATTCAATAAAAAGTTGAATAAATACAATAAAAAATAAACATAGTCCACATAAATCAAAATTATCAAAATACTCAAGTACTCCTTCAAAATAATATGTCAGTTATGACCAAAACAAAAATTGAAAAATCACTTATATTTCCATCTGAATAGTATGAGTTACTGATGAATCAGAAAATAAAATGATTTCAGTTCATTCAACACCAGGATAGAAAGAAAACAATTTGTTTGTTATAGACTCGAAAGCTTCTCACCTGAGGTACTTATATATAATATTTTTTCCACTACTAACATTGAAGAAGCAACATCTTTCATCAATTCAGATTATCATTTCCATTGAAGGAGCAATGCCATTTGCCGTGTATACCTATCTAGCATTGTTCAGCATATTACCTACTATAATTTAGATATATCAAGTTCAGCCTAGGAGTTCAGTTGTCAAACAAACTAAAGAGAAATTCGACTCGGTTGTCAGAAAATAAATGCTGTATCCAAATCCTATTTGAAATTGTGAATAACTAAAAAACCGAGTGAACATTTGAGTGACATTTATTTTGATAGGAATAAGCCTGCATGAAGTTAGGAAGGATACTGATAATACTAATAAATTTCGCAAACATCAAAAATACATTATTCATTGAAATGTTTTGGAATATTTAAACCTCATGAATATCGCACATGAACCATTGAACAATCATTGAACCTCGTACATATCATATCGAGTGCGTTCGACTAAAGGCGCACGATGATCAAAATGCCAAGATTGCTGTTCCACTTAAAACCATATTCGTTGCGGTCGAGTCATCTTGGACACGAAAACGTCATCACTGACGTCATAGATAAAAGCCGAGAGAAGCCCACAACGACCCATGTCAATATTTAGGTATGCATGGTCGTATAGGCGTTTTGAGCGCGAAGGGGCAAAGTGGAACGAATTCGTGGTATTGTTCATCCCATCATGCTGCATTCATCCCGGCGTAAACACAAATCAACACAAATCGAAAAAGAGCCAGTGGAATAACTTCTCAAGTTTTATCAAAGATAGAATCTAATTCAGAAGTGGTGTCATTATATGACCCCGAGCCAGACACGATAGTGGAAGTTATCCTGTCCAAAGGAGATGCTGCTCGTGTCAATACAGGTAGGTGAAATAGAAATTCGTTTTCAATTGTGTTTTCACCAAATTATATGATTCAATACTTTTATAGATATGGAATTTGCCATGGTAGTGATGAAAGTGAACGAACTGCAGCAATAGCAGAACAAAACCTTGAAGACGATCAGGCAGTTATAATCGAAGAGGGAAACCATGAAGATGATGCTCAGGTGGAAGGCGGGGCATCACATGATTGTGGTATGCTTTTATAAGATATGATTGATATTGATCATAATTTTATATATAATATATCATCTCAATATTCCTTGTGTTTTCTAGGATCTCTTTATAGGTGGTCGCCACCTTCTGTCTTATTACTTCTTGAAACTTATAGAAGCATGGAAGCAAAATTTACTGATGGTAAACACTCTAAAAAAAAAATGCTGAGAAGAAGTATCAAAAGTTTTGAAGGAAAATGGTTATATTGCAACAGGACCACAATGTTCAGCAAAATTAAGAAGTTTAAAGAAGACTTATAAATCAGTGAAAGATCACAACAACAAATCAGGAAATGATAGGAAAACATGGCAATATTTCAAGGTAAATACATTCACCACAAACTCATAAAGGTAACTATAGGAGACCTTCATTCTGTAGATTATGGACGAGATTTTTTCCCAAGAAGCTTGGTGCATCCCTGTGGCAGTGGCATCATCCTCAGGGATGTTGGTTGTTAATGGTACAAGCAACCAAGGATCAGATGATTCTATTATGTCAAGTAAACTGGTCAAGTGAACTAAATCCTCAGAGTAATTCCATACATTTGTCATTTTCACAGGTACTGCCAGTGCCATGTCATCTTCTAAAGTTTCAACTATCACACAACTCCAGAAAAGGATGAAGCAGAAGGAGGAACATGAATTGGCAAAGCAAAAGCGGCATGAAGAAAAGTTGAAGATGGATCAACAGAGATGATAGATATTTTAGCAAAGTTGGTAGAAAATAAGCCATAAGTTACTCAATTACCTACATCTTGAAGGTTTCTTTTATTTCTTTGTTATTCTGCAGGAAATTGAAAACAAATTGATAAAATAAATTTCAAAGTCAATAAAACTTAGTTATGCAAATCGTTGATTGTTGCTATTATGAAAGACTGAAAAAAAGTTTTTGTTCAAAGTTTTTTCTCTGTTCACATTTTTTATTTTTGATAAATAAAACAAATTTTTTATCTCATAGCTTTATTTTAATTCATTGAATGTTGCCAAGTTTATGCATTATTGAATTTCTCTTGGTGATGCCTAAATTGTGGCGAGCACGTTCTTGTAAGTTGAGATTGTTCTGCTGATTCCTCCTTCCATTTTGGTCTGGAGATGATGGTATTGTGATAACTGCGATTTATTCTCCTTTCAAAGTACATATATTGTGTATTACACAACAAACTACAATGTATGTTGCACTTAGGTCGACTCTTTGCATAGGTAAGCAATGTAATAGAGACTGCGCATTCGACCTTTCGTAGTCCAATACATCTTACAACTGCTACCCTGGCTGATGCATGATGATAGTTGTATTTTTTTTGTTCATTAGATAAATGGCCGTCATCTCTGGATGGCGTCAGTAGACATTCATGGATTTTATATGCTGCATCTCCAAGTATAACACTATCAAAAGGAAATTGTTCTCTCTCATTTAGGAAGTCTGCCACTTCAGAGTGTTTGAACACTCTTTGGTCATGAACTGACCCAGGATGTCCCACGTAGCAGTGAGTGATCAATGTTTTATTGTCACATACTATCTAAAGTTCAACTTCAGCTCCTAGGAACTAGAAGTATTGCCTAGCATCATACCTATGTTTGTGTCAGTAATAGAAACGTCAATTCGAGAGCTAATTTAGGTATTAAAATGGAGGAATTTTGTTTCGGTTGCAGAAACATTTCATTTTATCAGCACCTATCATCTACTCAGATGATAAAAAATTAAATGTAGTTCCAATGGTATTTTTCTATGGAAAGGAAAACATGGCAAGCTCTATGGGGTTGTTTTTTTCTGATTTCGATCTAAAAACCCTACAATTTCCCCTTACGGAGACTTGATATCGAAGCATTATTCGGGGCATGGTATTTTGAGCGGAACCCATTTATAGTTATATTACCAAACAGTAAGTTCACTGTGAATTACTCTTTATTCTTTCAATATCATAATTGGAAATGACAACGGACACACGATGTTCAATTCAGGCGACATCATACAACTAACCGTTTGCCAGAAAATCGTAATCAACGAAAAGGGAAGTCACGACATCGTTTTCGAACGCAATGAGTTAAACGTTTAACGTATACATACGGAGGTGATCGTATGTCGCATGTCAGAACGCATTTGAGACTGATATTTCAGAGGCATGCAGTACTGGAATACTTGCACTTGATTCAATAGTATGATCATGATTTCAGATAATCTTTTTTTAAGTCAACTTACAGTGGCTGTAGCTTGGGGTACATTTCAAGTCACATGTTTAATTTAATAATAGTCCTATTTTGATCCCAATGAATATTTACATCGAATTTAGAACCACCTATCGGATACCTATATTCTGGAACCTGGACCTCATTTTGTTTTCATTTTTATCCTTCAGTCGTCTTACTCATCCACAATAAAAAGACTCATGATGATCTATAGTGCCTTATCTGAATCTATCATTCGCTACTGTATTGTTGTTTGGGGCGGTACATTGAAAAGAACTTTGTGGAACGTGATAACAATCCAAAATGCCCTGCTTAAAATCCTCTTAAAGAAAAATAAAAGATTTTTCACTGCTTCACTGTACGAAGAAGCTGGTGTTTTCAGTGTCGAAAAACTCTATTCCTATCATTGCCTCCTATGGGTCGTAAGCAGACCCTTGACTCACAGAACTCACTCGCATATCACCCGCCAGATCACTAATCAGAATATTGATGTCCCATTCGTTAGACTTCGTCATAATCAGAGGTTCATCACCCAAACTCTTTAATGAACTACCTTCTGAATTGAAAAATATCTGTAGTATCAAAGTGATGAAACAGAAGCTGAAAAACTGTGTGAAGAATTACTTTGATTTTCTCAAAGTTATACTTGAGAACCTCTGAAGCCAATCATGTTCACTCTCGTTCATGAAGTACTTGAATTATTCTTTTTATATATGCTCTACGCTTATTTCCAATAATTGAACCTATAATGAGCACGGTGATGCCACAACACAAGCTTGCTTATGTGGCATCTCCCGCGCTCCGAATTTATATTTATGTTAAACCATTTAATTCTATATACAGGGTGGCCCATCGAAAACGTACCGCAAGGCATTACAGGCTGGGTAAAGACGTTTCGATAAATTCTGAAAACAGGTCAAGTTTGTTTGTCAGGGGGCCACATTTTTACGTGATAAGCATAGTAAAATCTTCAACCCCCTAAGTAGGGTGGGTGGTCACCCCAACATTTTTTTCAAATGGGAAGGGTGGTCCAGCGATACCTCTTTAGAAGGGGCTTGTCATTCCCTATACAGTGCTGCTCAGATTTTTCAAATCGATCTACTCTTTCAGAAAATATGGAGCGTTGAAACTCCAACCATCATGTGGGACGAAAAATCCAAAAATCGGTTCAATTGTACTTTATTGCAATAAGTTCTTTCAAATGAATTCGCTGTTTTTGCCGATTCGCTGTTTTTGCCGATGCACAGATCCGTTTAGGCTCATTTTAGAGAGTAAAAAATAAATAGGATTCAATTCTTCACGTTAGACTTAGGTCAAGTAGTTGCTAGATACCCGTCGTGGTTGAAGTGTTTACGAATTGTTGACTTTGAAATTTATTACTATGGTCTATTCAATTGCAGATAGAGTGGAAATCATTGAGCTTTTTTTGTGGAAATCGGGTCGCGGAGTTTTTTAACCAACGGCATCCTGACAAACATGCCTCTGGAAAAATTGTTCGCGAATTGGTGAAAAAATTTCGCGAAACAGGTTCAGTTCATAACAGAAAAAGAGAGCTTGAAAATCCAGTACTAAATGAACCTACGGAGACAGCAGTATTGGGGCAAGTTGATAGTACGCTAAGTACAAGACAATTGGCCATTGCCACGGGTGTGTTTCGTACCGGTGTCCAACGTGTATTGAAAAAATACAAATTCTATCCTTACAAAATTCGCTTAGTGCACGAACTGAATGAAGATGACTTTGATCGTCGCTTGCAATTTTGCGAAATTATGAGTGAGCGAGCGTTACACAATGGTAATTTTCTATTTAATGTGTGTTTTTCGGATGAGTGTTCCTTCTTCCTCAATGGTTTAGTGAATCGCCACAATTGCAGATACTGGGCTGACACCAATTCAAGGATTTTCCACGAGACACACACGCAACACCCCCAGAAGTTAAATGTGTGGGCTGGTATTTTCGGAAATTCCATTGTAGGACCTTTTTTCCTTCCTGGAAATTTAATAAGCGATATGTACTTGGATTTACTACAAAATGCCATCGACCCAGCTCTAACAAATATCAATGAGAACGATCCCGCATACAATGAACAGGAACTGATTTTTCAACAAGACGGAGCTCCTCATTATTCCCAAAATGTGCGCAATTATTTACATGACACATTTCCAGGACGATGGATAGGACGACGGGGCCCAATAGAATGGCCACCTCGGTCACCCGACTTAAGTCCTTTAGATTTTTTTTGTGGGGACACTTCAAAAGCCTTATTTACAAAACACCACCAGACACATTAGAACAGTTGCGACAAAGAATCATTAACGTATGTCGCGAAGTGACACCCCAAATGCTCCAGAATGTACGAGAACGGTTTGAAAATAACTTATACCACTGTATGCAGGTTGACGGACAGCAATTCGAACATATACTTGACTAATAAATGAGTTGTGAAGTACATTTGAACCGATTTTTGTATTATTTGTCCAACATGATGGTTGGAGTTTCAACGCTCCATATTTTCTGAAAGAGTAGATCGATTTAAAAAATCTAAGCAGCACTGTATAGGAAATGACAAACCCCTTCCAAAGAGGTATCGCTTGACCACCCTTCCCATTTGAAAAAAATGTTGGGGTGACCCCCCTACTCAGGGGGTTGAAGATTTTACTATTCTTGCCACGTCAAATTGTGTCCCCCTCGCAAATAAACTTGACCTGTTTTCGGATTTTATCGAAAAGTTGTATCCCAGCCTGTAATGCCTTGCGGTACGTTTTCGACGGGCCACCCTGTATTATGTTCATAATGAATCATTGTTCTTCACATCATCCACTGAATGAATTACTTACAGTACACTACAATATGTGCCAAAATACTTTCCCTATTTCCAAACGAGTGCGCCACACGCTACTACAAATCAGGATATTAAATTCATTATTTCGAAGAGCAGGCTGAAAGGGAACTGGTAGATGAAGTGAAGAATTTGCTATAAAGAAGTCCCGATAAGATACATGTCAGGAAACGAAAATTGACAGAAAATCCCTCGACCTCAAGAGACGTTACGGAAGGTATTATATTGTGTATTATAAAGTACTATAGGTAATTAGTGACAATGGTTTTTCAGAGGAAAAACAAGCTACCACGTGGCTGAAATACAACAGGGAGCCATGGGCAGAGGTTATAATGTTATAGAAAGTGACTAAAAGATATCGCGTGGAAAAAATTAATCAACCCTCCAAATCCAAATGAGCTCTTAGGTAATTTCAAACAAGGACAGGTACTCAGTACTCTTGATCTGGCCTCTGCATATGTGCAAATTAATATAAAAAACGATCATACCAAATATGTTAGGTTTATTTTTGACGGAGAGTCATATACATTCCATAGATTGCCCTTTGGGCTGAGTATATCCATGACAAGCCTTATCAGGTGTTCAAATATGGTGTTAGGAGATACCTGTCATAACTTTGTGAGTGTGTATGTGGATGATCTTTTGGAATATTCCGAGGACATTGAGTCTCCTTCGCCATTTGAGTTTAGTCTGCGAGAAATTGAAATCGGCTGGACAATGAAATTGCGGAAATCTCAATTTATTCGCGAGGAAGTTGTCTTTTTGGGGCATGTCATTTCCCCTCAGGGAATGCATATTGACCCTAAAAAAGTGAACTGCATTTCTAACTTTCCCACGCCGCATGATTTGAGGGAATTGAGGGGATTTTTAGGCTTAGTGAGTTATGAACAGAGGTTCTAAAATTGCTAAGAAAGGGTGAAAGATGGCGATGGGGTGAAGAGCAGAGTAAGGCATTTTTGTCTATTAAGAAGGCCTATTTGAAGGTCACTCTGATTGTTCATCCGGTCGCGGACAGAAGTTTCTATGTCCAGTGTAATAGCTCAGACTATGCACTGGAGGGTAGTCTATTTCAGTTATCCGAGCTCATTGAAAGGAAGGTAATTGCGTATACTAGTGCCACCTTTGAGAGTAGTCAACTCAACTCTACCACGACTGAAAAGGAGGCGCTGACGGTCGTACATTGCTTGTTGTTTTTATTGTCTTGTAAATTGCGATCCGCTAGATTATCTCGCTGGATAATGTTTATCCAGGAGTTTGATTTTCGCATAATTCATTGTGAAGGAACTGAAAATGTGACAGCCAACATTATATCACGATTCCCAGTAGTGAATCATATCGTTCATCCGCAAAAATCGATCGAAGTCAATATATCTCTAGTGAGATTATCTGATGATTTCAAGGAATTGAGGGAACAATTGAAAACGTTACGAGCCGACCAACTTAACGAAGACTGGATTGAGGAACGGATCGATCTCTTAGAAAATCTGGAAAATCGAGCAACGATTTTAGACGAAAGGGAGGTAAAAATAACCGATTGGTTTATTGTACGTACATGAAGGCTTATTATTCAAAAGATGCACTAACGATTGCACGGGTTACAAATTTTGTGTACCCAGTAGTCAAATTGAAGATATTGTTCTAGCGCATCGTATAGGAATGGGGCATTCTGGTAAAACGAAGACGTATTACCTTGTGCAACAAAGTTTTTATTGGCCGAAGATGCCAATACATGTTAGGCAAATTATTGCTGCGTGCGATCTTTGTCAGAAAGCTAAGTGTTCACCTGTCAGTCTAGTCTGCGTGGATTTAATAGGACTGTTGCCGGAGGGGCGTGGCCAAGTGAGACAACTATTAGTGGTGGTCGACGCCTTTTCAAAATTTGTTAAATTGTGCCCATTGCGCAGGGCTGCCGCCCACTCTATATTAAATCGACTCGAAAACCACTACTTCATTACTATTCAGAAGCCAAAATGCATCTTATCGGATAATGGGTCCCAGTTCACAAGTCGCCTGTTTAGGAATAGACTAACCGATCTTAATATCAAGCTCGAGTTAATATCTGTGTACTTTCCCCAGGGTAACATGACTGAGCGTTACAACAAGGAAATTGGGCGGATGCTTCGTTCGTATTGTTTCGAAAAACATGCGGGATGGGCTAATTTGTTGAATTTTGTGGAGAATTGTTTAAATAATTTAGTAAATTGGAGCACGGGTTATACCGCGACTTATTTGCAGATGGGTAAGATCCTACCCAATCCGATTGAATAATATTCAAATTTCCTGGTCGAGCAGGTGGCCAACCCATCCTGGGAAAGTATCTGGTAAATTGCTTATAACAATTTGCTCACTCTTGTTCAGAAGCGCGCTGATAAGGCAAATTTGAAGACTCCTCCGGTACGTTTTAATGTTGGTGGTCGAGTATTGGTACGTACTCACTATCAATCATCTGCGGATGACAAAACTATGAAAAAATTCTTCATGTTATACGAAGGTCCATTTTGCATCGTTCGGCAGGTCGGGCCGAATTCATATGTTATAGGTGAGGAAGAGGGTAGGGAGTTGTCTAAACAGAATGTCGTGCATTTGAAGTTGTACCCATCTTCTCCGAATGACTTAAGCGATTGAGGCTATATTGTTTTTCATTGTGAGGTGGTTGTATAGCTTTGAGATATTTTGTTTTGTTGTATTTTAACCTAAATAGCGTAATTTGTACTTTTATTTAGTTAGGGTGGTGATGAGGTGGTTCGCAAGCGTAATATGTGTCGGGCAGTGTATGTATCCTACTGGTGAGGAAGAGGGAGAGAGGGGTCCGAGGAAAACACGGGTAGGCGGGATAGTCAGTCCGGCTAGAGGGTTCGATGTGGACAGAGACTAGCCGGTAAACCTGTAGAATTTTGTTAAGTTTGTGTCTAGTTATTGTGAATGAAAAATAAAGTAGTTCTTGGTGCATCGTTCCATTATTCAATCTCTCCAGAACCTCATCATACTGAGAAAAGGGCTCTAGTTCAGTACATTGTAGAGGAATTGAATGATATACGTTCACTTTAGTTAGCATTAGTTGCGATGATGTCCAGATATTTGTTGAGAACAATTGAGGAAAGAGTCAGATATCTATATTTGGAACAAATATCAGCATCTATAAATAATAATCGCCAGGTTCTCAATAAATGAACCCGTTCTATCATTTATAAACCCGATTTTTCTACTATGGGCATTGACAACAATTCCACTAATAGTGACATCACATTTTTTCAACTCAAAGTGAGTCAAGAACAAATTATGTAATTCTTCCACATCAATCCTTTTGTATTGTAGAACTTTCAGTTAGACTGAAGATGGTATTTTACGAGGGGTTAGTAACTCTGTGAAATGGTGGAACACAGTGCAATGAAATACTAGTGAAATGTCTATGAAATAGTTCGAAATGCTTGTGAAATACTTTGAAATGCTTGTGAAAAACTTTGAAATAAATGCCTGTGAAATGCTTTGAAATGCATGTGAAATCCCTGTGAAATACTTTGAAATGGTTGTGAAATGCTTTGAAATCCCTGTGAAATATTTTGAAATTGTTGTGAAATGCTTTGAAATGCATGTGAAATCCCTATGAAAAACTTTGAAATGGTTATGAAATACTTTGTAATATATGTGAAATTGTTTTGGAAATTTTCGAAATACCTAGTACCTACGTTCCTTCACCCCTTCCTCAAACCAATCAGAAGATTTCCCGCCAAGGGGCCATACTTGTGCAACCACCAATAAGACGGCGCGCGAGACTGCGAGGCTTCTTATTGCATTTTGATTCAATTCTGCTATTTCTAAGCACGCGGTGACTTGTGTGAGTTTTTGGGCTACGTTTCTATCTGAAGGTAAGTCAAGTTATACAAATAATACATTTTTCGAGTTCAGTGTGGTGGCATTACTAATATTGTATATTTGTGGCGATTTTGAGCTCTGCTTCTGATGAAATTCAACTTATAATTAAGTTTAGTATACGCGTATACTTCAAATAAGACTCGGAATTGACTCAAACCATGTTCCCTGAGGTTTTTTCGAGGTCGCTGATCCCGATGATGATCTTCTAACTGACCCACTTCCGACCTGGAGCTCAGGATTGCTGATGAACGTCATCTCCGTGGCTCCTCCCTAAATTCATGTGGAAAAGAAGAGAAACTCGGTCAGCGCGGGTTTTATGGGTTGCTGAAATCAAATATGACACCGGCGAACACCCCTGAACAGCGTGTGAACCGGAGCCTGGACATGGACGTCATCTCCAGGTGTCATATTTCCAAATAATGAAATTATATTCACATAAAGGGGTATTTCAGCTGCCCTCCTCGAATCCAGCATCCGCGACCATACTGCAACTATCTAGTGCACCGGAACCATGAGAGTCGTGGACGACATCTCCGAGAGATTACCAGCCACAATTGCAAAATACGAAGCGAAAATCGTTCTGGGGAAGTTTTTTGGGGCGCTGATTCCAAATTTCACATCGACAATGATCCTTCGAACACCTGGTTGTGGACGTCATCTCCGAGAGATTTACTGCCACAATCGAAAAAAACTAGATGAAAATCGTTCTGGGTTTTTTGTAGGGCGCTGATTCCAAATTTCACATCGAAAACGACCCCCGAACAGCTGGTGCACCGGAATCTGGACGTGGACGTCATCTCCGAGATTTCCTGCCACAGCCGCAAAAATTTTAAAAAAATCGTTCTGTGGGGGGCGGGGTTGGGCGCTGATTCCAAATTTTACATCGGAAACGACCCTCGAACACCTGGTGCACCAAAACCTGGACGTCATCTCCAGGTGTCATATTCGCAAAAAATGAAAGTAAATTCTCATCTAGAGGTATTTCAGCTGCCCTCCTCGAATCCATCATCCTTGATCATACTCCAATTATCTAGTGCACCGGAATCAATTTCTTGACATTTATTTTCATTCCCAGAAATGTCAAAAAAAACTTATGTTTCAAAATCTTAGAGATTGAAATAGCTGTTCGGAATTGTGACAGGAAAACTCTCGGAAATGAAGTCCACGTCGAGGTTCTGGTGCACCTGGTATTAGGGGGTGTTCACCGGTGCCCACGGAGATGACGTTCATCAGCAATCCTGAGCTCCAGGTCGGCTGTGGGTCAATATCAGCGACCTCGAGTACCCCAGGGAACCTGGCTTGAGTCAAATCCGAATCTTATTAACGAAGTAATGGATTTTAGGAAGCGAAAGCAAAAAACCCCATTACGATCCATCTTAGTATTGAAATTTCCGAGATTTTGGCTGTTTCAGTGCTTATTTTGATGTATGATATTAAATTGCAACTATCGAATAGAACACTCTTATTATTTCAACTTATTTGGAATATACTCATCATATATTTGCATACGTTGTCAAATTTCATTTTTTCCCCCAAAATTGAAAAAAGTATTTTGATTATTTGTGTTAGATGGAAATAAAACTAGACATGAGACATATAATTATGAGAAAGGTTAATTGTGTTTTCATTGAGAAAAAATTACCAAAAACCAATTTTTTTTTCAATTCCATTTGCCTGAGAAATACTTACTTCATATTGATTTTCATTAATAATCATCATTTTTCTACATGACACAAGATTGGGAAGAGCATAGATATAACAGTATTACACCAGTCGAAAAATTACTAATTTTTTATATAAAAATTTGACAATGTGGTCGGATATACCTTCATGAGTAGATTCCAAAAATATTATAATACAATTAATTATATGGTGTCATGGTGTCAATATTTAGTAACTGAAATGTATACCATTTCACCATTTCCCTCAAAACGCACAATGGCGGCCATTATTGGTTCTTGAACTTGGGAGCCATCATTTTTTTTTTTTATTATTTTAGTTTTAGACTTGATTTTGGCAGATTTATTATAAGTGAAAATGAGCCAAGGTGAACAGAGGGAAGAAAATCTGTCCACCAAAACAGTGTGTCAGGAAATTTTAGAAAAAGTAGAGAATAATTCATTTTTCAAAATGATTTCTGAGGAGTTGACAACAGATATTTCAATATATTTGAAAGCCCTCTTAACGCTTGTTGGATTTGATTCTCCCGTTGCAATGCGAAATTTTGCACAAGATCATTTCTCTGATATTGAAAATTTTGCAAGAAATGATTTACCAGAAATGATAACTGAAGAAGACAATAAGAGAGATTTCCTATTTATCTATGCCAGCAAACCTGACAAATTTAAAATTCAAGTAGGACACAAACAGCTTCTTCTTGGTATACATCAATTTGTTGTCAATAAAGGAGTTGACTTTTTGAAAACCGAATTTAAAACAAATACTGAACAACGTGAATTGGACAATGTTAATCTAAGACAAGCTTGTCTGGACCTAGGTACCATCAAACCGGTCAGCATTGAAAATAATCCAGAAACTGCGAGAGGAACTGATATGATTCTTGAGTTAAATGAACTCCACAGATTACTGAAAGCATGGTTTTTAAAACAGTCTCATGGAGCAGACATTTTCAAAAATTTTATCAACTCATCGAAAAATAAATATTCGAATATTACTATAAAGGAATTGGCAAATAAATATTGTACTTATAATTCTCAGATAACATGCTGCATATGTACTAAAGTTATCATTGCGCACGAGGAAGAATATGGCAAGAAAAATGTGTTGCCAAGAAAAAAGAGGTGGATTTGTACGAATTTTGAAAATCATGTTCATAAATTGCATATGAAGAAACGTGAAACTGCACAGGACACCAAAGAATCAGTGGGAATTTCGACCAAACAAGTCTCCATGGACACTTTTATAGAAACATCATGCGGCATCCTTCACGAGAAAAATTGAAATTTTACAAAACATACAAGTGCCAACAAAAGGAAGTCCAAGTCAACGACCAAGTGAAGATAGAGATGGAAATGAGATGGAAATGAGATAGAAATAAGATATGAAACTGACGGACTTGAAGTTGATGAAATCGTTCCAAACCGAAACAGAAAAGATATGATAATACTGAGTGATGAAGAGGATAATCAAGAAAAAAATATTGAATCATCTTCGGGGGAAGGGCGCCTCGGGACAGCGTAGGGGTTTTCTGTTCCGAGGATAATCAAAATACCCCCCATCAGATGCAAAAAAAATAGAGAAGGGATTTCAGAACTAGGAAAGACAGAATATTAAATAAAAGATTGCGAAGACTAAGTTTAGAAAAAAGAATTACTTTTTTTTCCCCGGCATGAATGAAAAAGAGTTGATTATAAAGTACAATGAAGATCTCTGGAAAACAATTCGAAATTTATTGTCAAAGTTATCAGGTGAGTTCGAGAGTGAGTTGTTTGGTGAGCACAGCACAGAAGACTCGACAAAAGACAAAATTACGCAGAACAGTAATGAGACCAAAATTGATACAGAGCAATATATACTTTTGAATAAACTTATAACTCACGCAAAGAAAGATAGATAGAAAAGAAAGATATAAAATAGATAGATATAAAAAATATAGAATATTTTGAACCAGAAGATGATGTAATTATCATTAACCATCCGGTGGGCTGAGGAGAACCATCTTCCAATTGAATATGTATTACTTCTGAAGAGGCTCAAAGAAACAGCAACTGATTCAACAACAGCAATAAGGGTCCAAACTTAAATAGACCTATATTACTAGTTGTTGTGTTCTGCTGATACCTCCAATAGTGAGTATAGGTACTTACCAGATTATTTTGAACCAGAAGATGATGTAATTATAGAAAAGGTGAAACATGCAGATGCTGTCGATGCATTTTCATTAACCATCCGGTGGGCTAAGGAGAACCATCTCCCATTTGAATATGTTTTACTTCTGAAGAGGCTCAAAGAAAAAGCAACTGATTCAACAACAGCAATAAGGGTCCAAACTTAAATAGACTTATATTTTAAAATAGGTACATAAAATATTCAGCTGTTCAATCATAATAATTATGTATATAAGCTACATATGTTATTAGAGATTTTATTTTTAAATTTAGTATTTTATAATAAAGTACAATTTTTGATGAAATGGATAGTTCTCATTTTTAGAATAACTGTATTTCAAAATCACTCCAGCAATCCGGACGTCTAATATGGGCGTCTATGGTATGGGCATGTGCCGGTACAATATCTGCCCGGACTATCGAAGATATACTGTACAATTATCTCATATTCTATTATGTATTAACTGATTTACCTATTTCATGGATCTGGTTATTGAAAAGTCAACATTCAGAAGGAATAATTTTTATTCTTGAGAACAATTTGTAACTGATTCTCTATTGTTCAAGTTGTTCTGTATTCTGTTGTTCCAAATGATATATGATACAAATATGCACAATGCACATGCATGATACACAGTAGATATATTTCATTATTGAACTTACCTACATTGCTTTGCCGTAAAAAATATTTATAAATGCTTTTCTATATTTTTAAATGCAGAAACTCGTATTATTTACAATTTCATATGTTCAAAATGAACAATTGTGTCCATAACTGAGTGAAATACTCCAGAGAAGTACTTCAGTAGATAATTGGTCATGTATTTATCAACTGTAATGAAATTGACCATGAACTGAATACAAATATATTTCAGAGAGCCAATAAAATAATACCATGAATAAACCTCATTCGAAGGTGAATAATTCATTTACTGATCTGTTTACCGGATCCCAGTACGTAGTTTATAAATCACGTCATTTCATGATTCCCCATATCATCCAGTTACTCTTCATAGATCTACAATATTGAATGATATTGCTCCATTAGACAATTCAGAATCGAGAAATGAAATGTCTTACCTGAGAGGCATGATGAAGAGACTCAATGCAAGTGAGAATTACTTGAAGAAAACTTTCACAGTTAAATATGAGAAGCTCCAAACTCTTCAAGCTCGAAATGACAGTCTCAAAGAGGAAAATGGTGAATTAAAGGAGATTGAGAGAATAAATGTAGGGCCAATGATCAATTTGCTATCTTCTTGATGGATCTCATCAATAACTTGAAGAAAAAACTCCAATGGTCAGAACTTACTATGAGAAATTGTGTTCTGTGGCGAGCAAAACCGTTCAAAGGTTATTTTTTGTTAAGGATTTCATTAGGCTACCGCCTCGAGCAACATTGGATAGATACATGAGGAATAGTAACGACGAGATAGGGCTAACAAATTTAATAAAGACTCTTCCTACTGTTGAGGCAAAACAGCTATCTGATATCGAAAAAGTTTGTTTCCTGGTAATTGACGATAAACATATCAGAGAAATATTAAGTTATGGTAGAACATTTTTTGGGCTGGATAGTACAGGAATCACTTTTCAGTCAGCTGATGCAAGGAGAGGAGGGTTCCAGGACGGTACCGATGCTAGGACTGCTCAATAGGTGGTTATTGAAATGCGGCATAATTAAATCTGCAGAAGGCGCTCCCATAGTGTCTCAAGTATTCAGTGTAGGTCCAAGTATCCAACAACCTGGGTTTCTATTAAAAAATTAGAATTTTAATATTCCAAAGTACATAGTAGAGGAATTGAATGATATACATTCACTTTCAGAGAGTTCTAGAATATATGGAATAACATCTGCCTTAGTTGCAATGATGTCCGGATGATTGTTGAGAACAATTGAGGAAAGAGTCAGATATCTAAATTTGGAATAAATATCAGCTTCTATAAATAATAATCGCCAAGTTGTCAATAAATGAACCCGTTTTTTTCATTTATAAACCAGATTTTTAGACTATGGGCATTGACAACAATTCCACAACTAGTGGCATCACATTTTTCCAACTCCAAGTAATTCAAGAACAAATTATGTGATTCTTTCACATCAATCCTTTTGTATTGTAAAACTTTCAGTAAAGCTGAAGATGGTCTTTTATGATACATTATATTATAATATATAATCCCTTATGATTGTGGAACAACACCATCAACATTTTTAGAGATGACTTTGAGCAATATGGACTTCTACCAAAGATTAATTACTAAAGACTTCACTGTACATTCACTACCTAGTTGTTGTGTTCAGCTGATACCTGAAATAGTAAGTATAGGTACTTACCTGATTATCATACCTTCCTTGAGTTCCTATATTTTCCATACTGAAAATAGTGTATAGATCTATTGTAACAGAATCACCCTGTATTTGATTCTGTTAATTTTATTTAGGTGATGAAAAGATATTCGTGTGATGGGAATTCAAAAGGCATACGAGTATGGTTTTATTTTTCAAGCAAGTGAATTGTTAAAGGATATCATAAATTATGAACGACTCTTTGATATAATTATAACATTGGGGACCAAGGAATATGTTTCGAATCGATATAAGATAAACAGTCTCCAGAGATCTACACCTAAGGTAACATATTAACGACACACTCTTCACGAAATTTCCCATAACATGTATCAGATTGTCTTCAACGTTTGGTAAATGCGGTAAATAAAAATTACCATCGACAGGGCTCCATTTACCCAAACGGATCGCCACAATTACGAATAACTGTCTATATTGAATGTACATTATTAACAACCCACTTGATTGACCATTCATTTCCACTTTCAGGAATCATATTATTACACTCATATAAAGTTTTTATTTCAGCATGTTCCGGTGTGCCAGGTCCTCCGAGCACACTGCCTGATATACTTATCCAACAAGCACACCACCCTCTCTTTTAGCGATTCAATACCAACAAAATATGGCGAGTAGAGACCGAAGCCGCTCAGGAGAGCATCGTGAAGATACTCGGTCCGCAACCCAAAGCGGACGCGAAACCGCCATAGAGACAAAAGGCTGCGGAAAGGAGGAACGCAGAACAAGATAGGATGATTCAAAACAGAACCCCAAGCTCGGACAGCCCGAAGCCAAAGAGAACGCAACTTGAAACCTAGTAGCCCCCCGCAAGAAGCGCAAGGGTACTGAAAAGGCAGAGAACCATGACAACCAAACCAAGGCCCTCAAAAAACAAGAAACCCCGATCAAGTACCACCGGGGAAGCAGAACCAGCGCCGAAAGACACTGCCCCGATGGATACCAGCGCGCCTGTTAGGAAACCAAACCCACCAGCCATCGTTCTAAGGAACAAGGAAATTTGGATTCAGGTAAGTAAATACGCAAACCTAAAAAAACTATTTTATTGAGGTGAATCACAAATATCAGGGACGGGGTAGCAATCTACCCAACCACTCCGGAAGACTACAGGGATTTCATCTAACTTTTCGACGGACAGAAATTGGAATACCACACCTATACGCTGCCCAGAGGCATCCCAGAAGGCACCGACCCGAAGGAGGTCGAAAGAGACCTGAATGACAGAGGATTCAACTCAAAATCTGTGGCTGCATTGCTAGAAGAACCAAGAAAGCCTTCCCATTGTACTCAGGACAACTTCCGGAAACTCGTATCTATGACGTTGCGATATACTGCTATCTCAAAGTCAGGGTAGAGAAGCAGAACAAAAAGAGTGGCCCAACCATTGATAATTATGCAGCACGCTGTGAATAGGACACTTATATGGGTGTGTAGTGATCCCATTTTCAGTTTCTTCCAAACCGACAGAGTGCGCTGAGGTCAAATGTCAAACCACATAAATTCGGGCGCGGTGAAGTTTTCTTTATTTTCTCCTGTGTTGTTTGTTGTGGGTCGAAGCGCTTGTTTTAATATTTCGAATTTGATTGATCTTTTATAGTGAATAGTGATTTCAGGAGTGTTCTTCTTTGAACCATAGACAATTTTACAGTTTGAACGAGGTTTGTGTGTTGCGATGGTGGCTATTTACTGTTCAGTACATGGGTGTTGGGGTTATTCGGAAAGTCAACACCGTTTTTCCAATCCAAATAAAGATATAAACCGATTTATGGAATAACTCAGACGTTGTGGCAATACAAATCTTTTCTCAATAGACTATTCGAAAATTCTCAATAACTGTAGAGTTTGCGGCATGCACTTCGAAAATGCTGATTTTATATCCAATGGGAAATTGTTGCAGAATGCATAACCCAAGCTTTTACTAACTGAGGCAATAACTGTAAAAGGAAGTAGAAATTGTTCCTGTCATTGAAATATTTCATTCACAACATTCAATAGCTAATGATGTTGAAGCTTTCAGATCATGGAGTGAAAACAACGAAGGATGATAGTTCTGAAGAATCATCATGTTCCCGGCAGGCCTTTGAGTCAATTCCAAGTACCTCAAGAGTAGTAGAACCATTGGAAGAGGAATTGACATCAGAATACAATTTTAACCTAGTTATTCACAAAAAAGTGTTGCCAGTAAGTGAATTCTGAACCTGTTGTTTTCATCAGTGTTTTATCTCATTTCAAAATGAATAATAAAGATACATCACTTAATGAACATTGAATTTCTTTTCGGGAAAAAGTATACTTGAAAGAGTTAATGTTACTCGTCAAAATGACCTCACACCCAAAGCTAAGTATCTGTATAAGACAGCATGTTATCTTAAGAAACAAATGGAGAGTCTTAAAAGAAACGGGAAGTCCTTTCGGAAACGACTGAGATCAGCTGAACGGTTTTCTGGGTACATGGAAAATACTTTGTCAACTCTAGACAAAATCCAGCAAAGATTTTTCTTGTCACTGGCCTTATGCAAACATAGTGGTAGTGCATATAATTTTGTATCTCCAGTTTTTACTCTGCCATCACAAAAAACACTCACACGATTCCTTGATGCAGTACCTGTAAAACCAGGATTGAATGATTCGATTTTCAACATGTTGGCAACAGAGGCTAAGCAATTCAAGGATCCAAGACAAAAATACTGTATTCTAATGTTCGATGAAATGAGCCTAGGTCCATACTTGGCTTATAATAGCAAACAAGATGATGTGATAGGTTTTGAAGATCTAAGTTTTCGCACTCAATCAGATTTAGCTAATCATGCACAAGTGAGTATGAGTTAATTTTCTTGAGCTACTGTCCATGAAATCAAGTTTTCTAACTCAGATCTATCATTTTTGATTTTATTTTTAAGGGCTTCATGTTGAAAGGAAAAGAACCAATTCGAAGAACCAATGAAGCAGGTCTGATGATAAAAGCAACTGTATGTGATCAGGGTTTCAACAATGTAGCAGCTATCAACAGCTTGGTGAGAGACACCCGAGCTAGTTATTTGAGAAGAAATAAACAGTTTGAAGATTATTTCTCCGAGATTGATGGTGATGTTTATTTGATTGCTGAAATTTGTTGCAGTAAAAAATTTTGATGTTTTATTTTTTAGGTAATGCTGTGATACAAATTTTTGACTGTCCTTTTTTATCGAAAGGCATAACAATTTGGTTAAAGCCAACATGCAAATTGAAATTGATAGCAAACTCTATGAAGGCAAACGGGACCATATTATGACAGCCTATAAAATTGATCCTTATTTTGACAGCTTGAGGACTATACCAAAGTTGACTGATGCACATGTATGCCCACAAAAGATCAATAAAATGAAGGTGTCCTGCTGTACCCAAGTATTCAGCCATTCTGTTGCTGTTGCAATGGGATTGATGGCTCATTTCAGGTATATATTTATGTATTTTTTTATTACATGTTTAGTTCATTTTGTTGTTATTTACATATACAGAAAATTCAAAAGTGATTATTGGGTTAACATTAACTGATAGTTACTTTGAATCAATTTTCATGAACTACAGTAGAAATTAATGATGTCTCGTTTTCGAGAGTCTCGCATGGTCTCGTCTTGTTTTCGAGACAAGACTCGAGACGAGACTCGGACAAGACTAGACTCGGACAAGACGAGACGAGACCAACGAAAGTCTCGTGCAAGACTTCTCGTGTCTCGTGCGAGAGTCTCGCAGGTAAATATTTCTGCGTGCCGACTGCAGACTTGAGAATTTCATTCATAATAAAACATATTTAGAAAGAATTCAGACTATTCAGCACAGATAGACAAAACATTTCATTCATGAATACTTTGAAAACACAATCCATCTTATGGCGGCGGAAAATAAAAGCAATTCTGTAATAACGACAGATCGCAAATTGAATGGCTACCTGAAAATCTATAAGTGAGTCATTCTGCGCTAAATAGTCTAAGATAAAGAATAACTTTGTTTTCACGGGAGTATGGATGCAGGAGCTTCAAAAATATTATTCTGTGCCTCGGTGTGATAAAAACACAAGATATATTGCAATGGTGGAAAATTCATGCTTCTGAATTTCCCATTCTGAGTTTGATGGCACGAGATCTCTTTCTTTTCAATGAATAATGTTATTTTTGTTGTAATTTTGTCTTCCTACTTCTACATTATAACTAGAAAGAAGGTAAAGGTAAATATCCCGTACTAGACTGGAACAAGATTATGCATAACGAAATTGCGATACATCTGCGAGACTCTCGTCCGAGACGCGAGACAAGACAAGACTGCAGGCTGTGAGACGAGACTCGAGACAAGACTTCATATTTCATCGGCGAGACGAGACGAGACTATATGAAAGTCGTGTGAATCACTAGGCACAAGAAACAGCAAAAATCTGTGAATTTTTCAATAATCTGTTCGACAGTGTAAATTGTATAGGGTTCTCAACAAAACCATTGCAAAGTACTATCAAGAAGAATTCTCCTCATTTTGCATTTTGGAATAAAGCCATCAAAACCCTGCAGAGTATGAAATATATTGAAGGCAAGAAAACTTATATACCGCCTTCAGTGACGAATTTTATGAAAAACCTGGAAAATTTGAAAATCGTATTCACCATTTTTACTAAGTGTGGGTTCAAGAATATGAGCTTGAGGTTCTTTCAACCAGGATCCGGTTGGGAACTTTTTCGCCAAAGTTCGACAAAAGGGTGAAAGATTTGTCAATCCCACATGTAGAGTATTCACTCCTTATTATAAAAGCTTATTGGTGAACAATTTGACTGGAAAGCATTCCGTTGCAGCGAATTGTCAGGATGACAAATTGGAAATATTTATCACTTTGGAGGTTGATCAAGAAAATATAATGCATGTTATATAATTTCAATCACTAATGTTTCACTTATTCTGGATATTTCAATTTCAGAATAATTTGGAAAATTTACATCATGGACCTTTCACACCAGTTCCTGATATCTCATTGGGTGGACAAGGTACAAGCAGAATTCAGCGGTAGGCCTAGAATTATGTGATGGGATAGGTATATAATGAAATCACTTTTGAAAGATGTAAAAATTGAGAATTGCAAATCTTGTCGACAAGCAGTACTTGTTAGTGAGGAGGAAAAACATTTCTCTGAAAATTAATTCATCTTAGCCAAAGAGTATGATGATGTCAAATCCATATTACAATAATTATGTTAATGTCGAGTATTCAAAGAAAATCAATACCTGGTATAGCATAATGAAATTCATTTTAGATAGAAATTCAGACAAACGATGTTACATGATACCTCGTAATAATATGTTCTGATAGATTTGAAATATCTAATTGTGAACACAATGATTTACTGACAACAAGAATTTGTGACAGGCTAATTGAAATATGCTTGCATAATTATTGCAGACAACTTTGCAACATCCTGTGTGGTACAGATCTCAGAAAGCTTCCACAGAATATCTCAAAATTTTTCAAAAATGCCAGAGAAGTGTACAATAAAACCTACAGAAAAAGTTATTTCATACTGAAATCGAATTATGATTCATTTATTCATAAGTTTCATATATATTCAAAATTGTATCACATTCAAATATGTTATTGACATGTTTGTGAAAGAGATGAATTATTTCATGAATAATTTTTTTTTAATCAATTACTTAAATCAAATATAAATGATCAAGATACATGAATACAAAATTAAAATAAGGAAAATGAATTATGATAGTAAGTAAGTAAGAAATCTTTATTGGCCATATGAAAAATATAGAGTACAAATGACATTCAAATTTTGAAGGGATTTTATGTTGAATTATTATTTTTTCTGTACTCTGAATAGATTCGTTACGTTTTATTAGTTGTCTCTTATATTCAATAACTATTTCGAATATCTAGATATGCCTAGATCGAAAATTTGAATTTTGAATATATACGCGCCAAAAAGGTATGCTCTTGTCTCTCTTTTTTTTTGCAATTGCATACCTCGTTGGTCCCAGCACTGGGACCAAACGCCCCATAAGTCGAAACTTGTGCGGGGTTAGGTATACATACAAGCACAAACATGCATGACCTAACTAGGATTCGAACCTATGTCTCGGTGGGAGTCCCCATACGAACTCAGCGCCTTCACGCTCTCGACCACCAATTAAGTTTCTCCCAAACCATCAGAGAGCGCTTTGATGCCTATCATGAATACATTACAGTGGCCTATCTACAGCGTGCTGTATAATTATCTATGCAGTCTGCATTTAGTTTTTAGGTGTGCAGGACGTGATGGCTCCAAGAAAACGACCACATAAGACACTTACACTCGCAGAGAAATATAAAGAATATAAGATTACATTGGTGTGGAAAAGAGTACACGTGAAATTGCCGAAACATTTCCTTTTCTAAAATCTACAGTGTTTTACATAACGAAAAACAAAGATTAAATAAGGACTTTTATATCTAAATCATTTCAAGGGACAGGTAGGAATATCAATATAAACATAATGTTCTACGAGTTTGCTCTATTCGATTTATTTTTGTAGGCAAGAAAAAAGTTATCAAAAATGCAGAGCATCCTGAACTTGAAGTCGCATTGTATAATTGGTTTCTACAACAACGCAACGCGCATGTAACTATTTCATCAGATATTTCAAGAACAAATGCTAAACAGTTTTATGGACAAATAACAGGAAAAACGGATTCTTTAGCTGAGGCACGGAATTCGTTTTTTGAAGGTCTGTGGCGGAAAACTTTCCAGTGATGTTGCCGCCGTAGAATCGTTTCAGAAAAAAAGTAGATCTGTTGTTGAAGAGATGGGATTGAGCAATGAACAATTATACAATGCTAATGAGTCGGCAATTTTTTGGAGAACTCTACCAGTTACCACTTGGGTTCATCAAGATATAAATTCGGCACCAGGTCGAAGGATATCGATAGACCGTGTAACATTTATGCCGTGCTGCAATGCGGCGGGATCACCTAAGTTGCCACTGTTGGTTTTGGGGAAAGCAGCGAATCCACGAGCGTTCAAAAATGAAAGTTTTCTACCAATTGTATACAAAGCGTCTACCAAAAGATGGATGGCAAGACCACTATTTATGGAATGGTTTGAAAAATCTTTCATACCTGAGGTCAAGAAATGTTTAACTTAGGTTAAAAAGCCCCTCAAAGCTCTGTTGTTGGTTGACAATGCACCATCACATCCATCTGAAGAAGAAGTGGATATATATCCAAATTTAAGGATTACGTTTTTGCCACCATATTGTACTGCAATTCTTCAGCCAATGGATCAGAATTTGATTCAGAATATTAAGGTGTCATATAGGAAACGCCTTCCAAATCACATCAGAAGAAACGTCGTCCAGTAAGTCAGGAATTTTTGAAAAAAATCACCGAATCCAAAGAATCATTGATCCAGAAAATACAACCTTAAACAGTGAGAATTGATTCAGAGAATACCTTAAATAGTGAGAACATTACTAAATGAGCCGTGGGGGAAGAAGAATTTGTTATTGATCTAACTAAAGAAGAGCTTATCCAAGATGCATAAGGGAGCAACAATAAAAATATAGAATATTTTGAACCAGAAGATGATGTTATTATAAAAAAAATGAAACATGCTGATACTGTCGATGCATTTTCACTAACCATCCGGTGGGCTAAGGAGAAACAACTCCCAATTGAATATGTATTACTTCTGAAGAGTCACAAGTTGTTCTGTATTCTGTTGTTTCAAGTGATATATGATACAAATATGCACAATGCACATGCATTGTACACAGTAGATATATTTCATTAAACTTACCTACATTGCTTCGCCATAAACAATAATTATAAATGCTTTTCTATATTTTTCAATGCAGAAACTCGTAGTACAATTTAATATGTTTAAAATGAACAATTGTGTCCATAACTGAGTGAAATACTCCAGAGAAGTACTTCAGTAGATAATTGGTCATGTATTTATCAACTGTAATGAAATTGACCATTAACTGAATACAAATATTCCCCATATCATCCAGTTACTCTTGATAGATCTTCAATATTAATGATATTGCTCCATTAGACAATTCAGAATCGAGAAATGGAATGTCTTACCTGAGAGGCATGATAAAGAGACTCAAGGCAAGTGAGAATTACTTGAAGAATACTTTCACTGTTAAAAATGTGAAGCTCCAAACTCTTCAAGCTCAAAATGACAGTCTCAAAGAGGAAAATAGCGAATTAAAAGAGATTGAGAATAAATGTGGGGCTAATGAACAATTTGCTATCTTCTTGATGGATCTCATCAATAACTTGAAGAACAAAACCAATGGTCAGAACTTACCATAAGAAATTGTGTTATGTGGCAAGCAAAATCGTCCAAAGGTTATTTTTTGTTAAGGCTTTCATTAGGCTACCGTCTCGAGCAATATTGGAGAGATACATGGGGAATAGTAACGACGCGATAGGGCTAACAAATTTAATAAAGACTCGTCCTACTGTTGAGGCAGAACAGCTATCTGATATCGAAAAAGTTTGTTCCCTGGTAATTGACGATATGCATAAAAAATTTAGTTATGGGAGAAAGGAGGACACATTCTTTGGGCAGGATAGTAGTAGTAGTAAATGACGGACTGTCCACCAAATTTAATATTCCAGCTTGTTAGTTTTTTCAAAAATAGTTATTAGGTGCTAAATTATTTGAAGTCACATCAAAAACAATACAACAAGAACATGATTGTGGATTCCAAATTTTGAGAATTGGTACTGACAACCACAAATCAAACGTTGCATTGTTCAAATGTTTTGGTGAAGGACACATAGTGAGTAAGGTATAGCATCTTGTCATACCTGATTCACCATTGTTTCTCAGCTTTGACTACTGTCATGTAATAAAAAATGCGTGAAATGTATTTCTCAGTAATGATATAGTCTCTGGGAATTTGGTAAGGAGATTGTACAACTAACAAAAAAAATTGTTCATCAAACCAGTTCCATTCCTTACTCGGAGACACGTCATGCCTACTAACATAGATAAAATGAACGTCAGGAGGGCAGTCCAATTATTCTCTCCTGAAATTATTTGTAGCATAGGATATTCAAGGAAATATAGTAATAATGAAGAATTTGCACAATGTGATGCAACACTGCAGTACATGGAGATTATGTTCACACTTGCCACTTGAACATATCAGACAAAATGATTCAGCTGCGCCTGATATGAATATAGATTATGAACGATTGGAGTGGCTCAGTGTGTTTTTTTTCCAGTACATAATGAAAAATCAGGAATATTCAAAACTGAAAAGTTTGAAGGGCCTCAGCAAAGATACATCTGAAGCAATGCTCATCACAGCAGAAAGTACAGTCAAAACTATAACATTTTTTTCAATTGCTAGTTTTGACAAGGTCATTGAATTCCGATTCAGTGAAAGCACTTTTCAGTAAGCTGATGCAAGGGGAGGGGCATTCCAGGACGATACCGATGCTAGGACTGCTCAATACGCGGTTTTTGAAATGTGGCATAATTAAATCTGCAGAAGGCGCTCACATTGTGTCTCAATATTTCAGTGTAGGTCCAAGTATCCAACAACCTGAGTTTTTAGTAGAACATTCAATTCCAGAGTACATTGTAGAGGAATTGGATGACATACGTTCACTTTCAGAGAGTTCTAGAATATATGGGATAACATCTGCATTAGTTGCAATGATGTTCGGATATTTGTTGAGAACAATTGAGGAGAGAGTCAGATATCTATATTTGGAATAGATATAACTTCTAGAAATAATAATCACCAGGTTTTCAATAAATGAACCCGTTTTTTTTTTTTTTTTCATTTATAAATCCGATTTTTCGACATGGGCATCGACACACAATTCCACAACTAGTGACATCACATTTTTTCAACTCCAAGTAAGTCAAGAACAAATTATGTAATTCTTTCACATCAATCCTTTTGTATTGTAGAACTCTCATTTGAGCTGAAGATGGTACTTTATAATATATTATATTATAATATATAATCCCTTATGATTGTGAAACACCATTGAAAGTTTTGGAGATCACATCATTTGCACAACTCTGATTCACCTGAGCACGTCAAATTAAACTGCACAAACTCGTGGTAACTTGAAGGTCTTCAGCACAAATCATGGAATCACTGTTTCAATATTCAATATTCAATACTGTCTGTAGGTTAATAGAGGCGGTGGTACATTCATTATTCCAAATTTTCTGAGATTTTCTCTCCTCGTTTCTATAAAATGAAAATAAAAATATTATTTCATGATTTGCCCCAAAATGTCACTACATTTGAAGAATTTTCAGAGAGCCTAAAAGAAAAATTCACTAGCTTGTCAGTGACAGTTTGTATTGTATTTTCACTTATCATTGGAAAAGAAGATAACAACCAGAAGAGAAAAATCGAGGAATCTGCTTGCATTCTTCTGAACGGAGACAATAGCATTGCTTCTTGTTCAGTTGATATAGACAGAACATGGTATTCACTACTGAAATCTGAAAATGAAAATGGTAAATTCAATATAAATTAATGAAAACATCCTGTAACTCATTAGATTGCCAACGTCAACAATTGTCATTGAAAACTGAAAAGTTTCAAGACAGATACGAATTTGCTATTCAAATAACCATTTTTTATGATGAAAACAGGAGCAGATTCGGTCCCGAAACTTCCAAAGATTAGTGAAAATTTGATATTTTTTCTATATACCATTATTTCTCTCCTCCAATCTTTTTTCAATACAAATTGTCATTGACAAGCTAGTGAATTTTTCTTTTAGGCTCTCTGATAAAAAAATTCTTAAAACGCAGTGACATTTTGCGGCAAATCATCTGATTTGTACTTACTACACGTATATTGAAATAATATTTATATTTTCAATTTATAGAAACGAGGAGAGAAAATCCCAAAAAAATTTAAATAACGAATTCAATATTCAATTATGTACACAAGACGATTCCACTATGTTGAGATTCCTAATATTCCTAGGCTTCACGCCATCATGATCAATATGTGCAGAATTTCGTTGTATCTTCTAGGGCTGTAGGGAAGGCTCGGTTTCCACCACGTGCATGAATTATTTCAAGTTGTGAAGTCTAAAATCTTATGTGCTCGACAAGTTCAGATGTGCGATTAAGACATCTCCCAGAGTCTGCGGAGTTATCAGTTCGTTCCCTACTACAAGAAACGGAGTAAGTTATATATTGTTTTGTTGGCTGTTTTGTTGACATATTGTATAATGCACTGTATATTCAGTTCAACTATTTCTACACTGCAGTGTGTGTCTATCACCAGCACATTCCTTATATTTTTAAGTTATATACTGTTTTGTTAGCTGTTCCTGAATATACATTGAACACTGCGACCACTAACATTTTTGACAATTTTCAAACTGCTATAACTTGTACCACATCGTTTCCATATAGCTAATATACAGTGAATACAATGACTAATAGTGTAGGGGAAGGGTTGTACCTTGGGACGGTTTTACCTTGGGACACTTGCTGTAAGATGTAAACCAACCAATCCGTAGATTTGAGATTTTCATACTATGTTGGCAACCCTGTCCACTGTTTGTTCACCTAGCCATTTCAGTTACCATGTCTGCTTTGACGCGGGTATAGTCTTATTACGTGCATGCAACGTCGAAAGTAAAATTCATATATCAGTTTCTCAACTCGTGAGCACAAGGTAAGTGTTGTGATTGATAATTTTCTTCATAGTATCGTCGCATGATAGTTTAAGTATGTAGTCTATGCAATTAGACAGCAAAAAATATGTACATCTTGGGTTAGAATATTCATTTCCTGTGGAGTGTGCTTGGTTGTACCTCAGGACACTATTCTGGTTGTACCATGGGACATGTCCCAAGGTACAACCAGATATTTTATATGAATTTCAAATTATTATTCTTGTTTCTCAGATGGGCAGAAGCGCTACGGGAAAAAAGAGAATTAAACCAAATGCAGAAGTTATTGAATTAGCCGCCAATGGCGTTATAAAACATAATAGACCCCTACGAGAAGTAGCCAGAATATATGAGGTGTCCAAGAGCACTCTTAGCAGACATATCCAAAAATACGAATTGTCTGGTAAAACGGACTTCAAATATGAAGCCAATAATGCAACCAAAAAGGTATTCACTATTGAACAAGAACAGGAACTTCTTTCATATATTTTGAAGGCTGCCCAATGGAATTTTGGTGTGACGGTGGACGAAATGAAGAAATTGGCCTTCCAGTATGCCAAAGCGAATAACCTCAAGTATCCACTTGAATGGAACGAAAATGAATCGGCAGGAAGACAGTGGTACAGAACCTTCCGGAAGGCGTATAAAAATAGAATATCTCTGAGAAAACCGGAGTCAACTAGCCTAGGTCGAATGGCTTCCTTCAATAAACCAAATGTCGAAGTATTTTTTGGAAAGCTAAGTGACATTTATACAAGGTATCCTCTTCAACCACAAAACGTGTGGAACCTTGACGAAACTGGCTGTTCTACAGTTCACAGACCATCACGTGTGATTGGTCACATAAAAGCCAAACAAATTGGAGCAGCAACTTCTGGGGAACGAGGAATCAATGTTACAATGATAGCGTGCGTGAATGCTGCTGGAACATTTATTCCACCAGGCATCATATTTCCTCGTGTTCATTTCAAGGAACATATGATCACTAATGCACCACCTGGTACTCTCGGCATGGCAAATCCTAGTGGTTGGTCTAATGCTGAACTATTTGTGAAATATCTTGAGTATTTTATCTCAATAGTGAAGCCAACCCGTGGCAACGAAGTGTTACTGATTATGGACAATCACGAAAGCCACCTTTCATTAGAAGCCATAAATCTGGCAAAAGATAATGGCATAACAATTTTAACATTCCCCCCACACACTAGTCATAAGTTGCAGCCCCTAGACAGGTCAGTTTTTGGCCCCTTCAAAGGTTATTACAATAAATCTTGCAAAGACTGGATGCTCAGCCACCCCGGAAAGCCCATTTCAATATACGATGTATCAGCAATAATAGGCAAAGCTTTTCCTTTGGCATTCACTCCAAATAATATCACCGCAGGGTTTAGGGTTGCTGGCATCTGGCCGTTCAATGCGGAAGTGTTTGGAGACGACGAGTTCTTACCTGCAGAGATGACCAACAGACCATATCCTGCAGCAACGGCTGATGTTCAATCGCCAGATGAACCTGCGAGGCCAAATAGCCAACTACAATCAGAAGATGTGGCACCTTCGACAAGTGGTGCCTTGGAACCATCAATACTTGTGAGCCCAGAACAAATCCGTCCATTTCCTAAAGCGCCACCTAGAAAATCAGCTGGAAGAGGAAGAAGACATGGACGGTGTATGATTCCTACTGATACGCCTGAAAAGCAGAAAATTGAAGAGGAAAAAAAGAAGAAAGAGAAACCATGTTCAAAGAAGATAGCTGTGAAAAGAGCTGTGAAATTTCCATCGTCTTCATCTTCTGATGGAGAACTATCCGAGTATGATGATAGCTCAACGGAAAGTAGATCTAGTTCCGAGGATGGGGATTCTTCAGATTTTTTTTCTTGTGAAAGAGGTGAGCTGATTTACACTGAAGGTAGTTGGGTATTGGCTGAATTTGAAGTTACTGGCAGAACCACGGGGCATATTTACTATGCTGGATTAGTGGTAGAAGACACAGGGCAAGATATCACTATAAAATTCTTAAGAAAGCAGAGGACTCATTTTATATTCCCCAATGTCGATGACATAAACATTGTCAATCGTAGTAGTGTGGTGAAAGTATTACCAACTCCAATAACACGTAGCGGGTTACATTCCTTCAACATCAAGTTTCCACAAGATCTTAATTTGAAATGAACTGCAGATTATGTTAGCTATGTCCGACTGTACATCTTGCAATTATTGAAAAAACGTTCATACTCGATTTTGTATTAATTTTGTACCATGAAAACTATAAATTTCGAATATATCACTATGTCCCAAGGTAAAACCAACGTTATCCCAAGGTAAAACCACCGGTTGTACCTTAGGACAATGGTCACCAATTGATTGACCAGTGAGTATTGGTATAAGCATTGATGTTAGACTAAAAGATTATTGGCTAAAAGCTACCTTAAGTTGTTGCCTCTACGTGGGTAAAAGGTAAATTCACTCGAACGAAAACTGTTTACGAAATAATGAATTATTATAAAAGTGTCCCAAGGTAGAACCCTTCCCCCTACCGTCATAGTGTAACTTCCGAATTCGCCGAAATGCGCAAACTATTTGCACAAATGGCCGAACTGATTAGCAAAATCACTCAAACCGTTCATGTATAAATAACCCATAAAGCCATTCTCACTGACGATCGCCTCATGAAATGCAAATTCGGTTTTTTTGCGAATTGTTAGAAAGAATCGAGATTCTAATTCAAGAAGTTGGACAACACTGCTCTCCGAATGAAGGGCTACGAAATATACCGAATCGACTGCAGAAGAACATCAGGTGGAACAGCCATCATGATAGAGAAAGTAATTGACCATCATTTTGGGACTACCCCCGATGCACTAATAACCATTGAAGCGATCATTACGAAGGTGACCACCCGAAATAATGGTCAAGTCAGATTTATTTCAACATATTTCAGACCTCAGCATAGGCTACGCAGTGAAGACCTCGAGGCAGATGAAACTGAAACAGTCGCGCCACAATTAACCAGGGTCGAAGACTCGACGAATTCAGAGATATATGACGTGACGTGCACGTGATAGGGCCGATGGACCCTATTCACTATCCAAGAGCGGACAACCGACCAGACGTACTCGATATCGTAGTGTCGAAAGGACTAACTTTCCCTATTGAATCACAAGTAATCCAAGAGGGTTCATCAAGCCACAATCCAATTCTCTTTACAATAGGCCACGATAATGGCCTTGATGAGGGATACACGATACGAAACGTCGACTGGGATCGTTTCCGTCGGAACATAGCAGCCAACATACGCCCAATCAGAATGATTCCCTTTCGTAGGCAGTGGGAAACTTTTTTCTCATCAAAAATCAGTTCTGTTAGTAGTAAGATTGAAAATTCTGGAACGGCATTGGTGTCGCCATCTATCTATGACACGTGAAAACTCTCATAAAATAGTATTAGTTGCCTACATATCATAGTGTCTTCCTCATTCTCCACAGGTGATCACCTTTTGCCACCATTTTGATACGCAATTTTTGTGCCTTTGCGACTAATCTGTAATCATCTCTTCATCCAGGTAATATATAAGAATTTTTTCTAGTAAAGTAGGTGGTGTTATATGTTGGGAATAGATCTTTACGTATATCATCATTATTTTGATTATCATAATGTGAGCAAAATGTAGTCATATTCTTCCAGATAATGAAGAAAATTCGGATGAGGAACCAAATGATGGGGCAAGGGAAAAAATGGATTTTCTAGAGTCTACAGCAAGTTCGAATTCACCTTCGACTAGCCACATTGCTTCTCAAATTCTTTCTTATCTGACAAATGACTTCTTCAGCCTGGCATTCCCAGAGTTGATACCGATACAGGAACAACAAGAACAACCAATGTTAGCGGAGAAAGCGATATTGAGAATGATGAAGAGATCCCTACATAGACGCATAATGGCAAGGATTTTCGATATCTAGATATTGACTTTTGCAAAAATGCAGAACCCATAATCCAAGTTCCCCAACACACTCAGGAAATTGATTATTTTAGTCAAATATTCGATGATTATATTTTAGAGCTCATTGTCGAGCAAATTAACTCATTTTTTTTTTTCTCAAAAATATCGGATCATGTGTCTGAGAAACTTTTTCAGATAGGTTGCCTCTATATGTTTAATTGAAGAAAATTTCACTTGGCTTGCTCAGTTTGAAAAGTATTTCAAAATAGATGTCCAATATACATGCATGATAAACTAACCATTGGTTCTGCCATTCACAACCGAAATATCAGGTACAGCAATCATCTGATAATAAACCAACATAAAACATCTTTGTACCATAGATCATTCTCCTATAATGCTCCCAAGATATTCAATATGATACCAATAGCAGTGAAGAATGAAAAGTCATTTTTAAGCTTCAAAAGATCGTACAAGAATCACTTACTAGGCATATAGTACAGTTAACCAATGGCGTTCGAGTTGATTCCCCATATATTATTCCTTTCAAGTTTTGTCTTGTTATTAAATCAAATCAAATCCATACACTTGTTTGTAAATTCCATGAATGTATTTCATTATTGTTCTTAAAATGTCTCATGAATTTCATTAATATATTTTATTATTGTTTTATGTGTCATGGTACTCGGTTGAGTAGAGCAGCTATAAGCTGGACTTCGCCGAGGATAATTAGAATAAAGACCTTTATTATTATTATTATTATATTATATGCAACCCAAAATTTGATTAGAAAGTACAATAAAACACCAGGTCCATCTCAAAACTGAGAAAAAACTTCCAAAGAAGAAATTAAAACACTCATAGGTATCATGATAGTAATGGAAATACAACAACTACCTCATTCACCAAAATTTTGGTCGGGTGATCCATTTCTGACAGTTCCCTCCGTAGCGCAAGTCATGTCATCTGAAAGGTATAAGAATCTAATTGAGAATATTCATATAAATGATAATACCAAGGCTGTATCAAAAAGCGAGATAGGATATGACAAGCTACATAAGGTGAAGCCCCTTATTGATATGCTCAATGATTCTTCTACCAAGACATACAAACATGTCGCATTTTTGGCTGTGGACGAGTCAATGATTGCCTTCAAAAGACGTTCTTCTCTGAAACAATATGTTCCTTTGGTGCCTAGCTGACTCTGTAACAGGATATATTTGTAAGTTTGATATATATATAGGCAAATCTCTAAACGCAGAGAAGGATAATTACGGTTTAGGAGAAAGGGTACTTATAAATCTCACTTCCTCGCTGAAAAATATGAACTCTATAGTAGGTTTTGATAATTTCTTTCCCTCAGTTGGTCTGAGAATGAAAATGCTATATGATGGAAAATTTGCCCGTTGTACGGTGCGAACAACCCGAAAGAATTAACCGGATATATATAAAGATAAAACAAAACTTCAGCTCGGAGAGTACATGTTTGCAACAAAAGGAAATTTGTCTGTAGTCAAATGGATGGATAGTGAAGCAGTTCATGTCATTTCAAATTACTACTCTCCAAAAGATACAGCATGTGTGCTGAGAAGAAACAAAACTGGCGTTAGGGAGATATGATTGCATTATGGGTGGCTTTGACAAATTTGACCAACTAATTGGAAGATATGCCATTGGTCAAAGATCCACGAATTGGTGGAAACGTATCCTATATTATCTGATAGATATGGCTATTGTTAAATCATACATTCTCATGAGTACAAATAGAAAAAGAACAGTAGACCAGTTGTCATGCAGGATCAATTTGGCGAGACAACTCATAAACGGTTTTAGTTCAAGGAAACGCCGAAATGAACCAGTGCTATTCTTATCGAATGAACCAGTGCTATTCCTATCGAATAAACGTGCTGTTCCATACGAGGTAAGATTATCTGACGTTGGTAAACACCTTCCTAATCAACAAGGAACATATAAAAGATGCAGGCTCTGCAGCACGAAAGCGAATGAGAGAATGAGAAGAATTGAATCATTGCACCAATATCCCTGCTGAAACTCATAGAGTCCTACATCCGAGAACGTAAACTACGGGTAAAGGTAGCACACGAGAAGTCAAAATCCTCACGTCCTCTTCAAAGGAAGAATGCGAAAGGAACCAGAAGGCAAGGTGGAGATCGAAGGAAGAGATTTCCAATGGACAAATCACGCACAATACCTGGGAGTGGTATTGGACAAGGGATTGACATTCAGAGAGCATGTCACAAGAACGATCAACAAAGCTAAAGCGGCCAAACACAAACTCTATCCGTTGATCGGTAGAAAAAGTAGGATGTCACTCATCATCAAACTGGCGCTGATCAGGACAGTAATTGAAGGGTTTGGTGCAAGAACCGGTCAAAAACCACTCTTTCCAAAATCGAGATTATGGCATTTCTGGCCTTCAACAATACCTCCGCATCGTTTGGAGTAGAAACCGTACACGTGTTGTGTGAGAAACTCTAGTTAAAACGACGTAGTCGCTTATTTCACCAAACCTGTTCATAGCGTACTTATTTCGATCGATGGTATTGGTAGCAATAATGGGCCACGTGATGCACATGACCGGTTTTTGCGCCCAAGGCTGAGGAAGGTCTAACCTAACATTTTATTCGTTCGTCGAATGCACATCTCTACGTGAAGTGAGGTATCTATACGTCGTCTTAGAGATGTTTTGTTTGACAATTCAATCTAGACATAATTTAAGCACAGGCGATTCCTGATGCTTCGCGTTGTTAATTAATTCCTAAATTCTCTAAATCCCTATTAGTGACATTGAGTGTGTGTGCCATCTTTCCAATATTCTGTATTTCCGCTACCCAACCAAAAGGGCCCTTTGTGAAGTGGAAAGGAGTCTATGGGACTTCAACGGATTCCAAGTATATGGTGAGTCGTTTTGGTGCAACCGAGTACTTCCTATAATTTTCATAAATACTAAAGTTTCTTTATTTAATAACTGCTTTGATAACGTCCACGTAATTCGAACCACATCGAGGCTATCGATTCGCTAACAGTGATATTGACCCAGATTATGTGGTGGAAAAAGGAAGAAGCAAAAAGATTTTCAAATAGTGTCTTAATAAATCATTATATAACGCCGGTTCTGTTACTGACCAGCATGGTTTTAACTACGATAAGAAACAAGGTAATTTTATCAATTATTTGAGAAAATAATTATAAAAAATAATGATTATTTATAAACATGGCTGCAGATAGAGGAATAACCGGAGCTAGTGGATCAGGTATGAATCAGAAAGCTACTCCAAAGCATGTTACTGCAAAAGATAACTCGAGCAATACAACTGAGGAAGGTGAGTGAACTAATACAGTTTACTTTCGAACCTTTGCACTTCATTAATATTTCTTTCATCGTAGATGAAACTGCTGAAAAGCGCTCGGAAAAAAGGGTAAGAAACGCGAGCGCACTCCTCAAGCTCGGAAAAGAGATGTGAGAAAGTTGGAAAGGAATAGTGGAAAAGGATACACGAGTTGTGGATGTAAAACCATAGAAGCAAAGAAACAGGGATCCAGATGTGACTGTCGCAACAAGTGCTTTGAAAAACTAACGGAACTGGAGAAAGATGCAATATTCACAGAACTTTATGCAATGAGAGATTAGAATATACAGGATAGTTACTTAGGGTCGCTCATAGATGTAAAGAAAGTCACAAGAAGAAGAAAAACTAGCGTGCGTGGAACGAAAGAGTATTCATACGATTATAGGTCAAAGTCGCTTCAAAAACCGAAAAAGTGTGCCGTACAGCATTTTGTAACTTACATGCGATTCACAAATCACGAGTTACAAAAATTTTACATGCAATGGCTTCTGGTGTGTTGTTCGAAAAGGATGCCAGTGGTAAACACCATAATCGACCAAACAAAATTCCGGAAAATATTGTGACACAGATTGGGGAGCATATAAAAAGTTTTCGAGCGCGTGAATCACACTATTCACGAAATGAAAATAAAAAGAAATATATATCAGCAGAGTTGAATGTCCGGAAAATGTACGAGCTTTATTTGCAAAAATATGAGCCCGAGCAATATCATCTATTGAACAGCTACGAAAAAATAAAACCTAAAGTTACATATGATTACTATTATAGGCATTTCGGCATTTTCTGAAAACTATGCAGTGTGCACGTGGACGGTTACTGCATCGAGCCCTTCAATTCTACCAATTCTCTCATATGCCTCGCTTGCATGGGGGCAGAGACGCAAAACAAACCGGAAGAAGATTCAGGCGCAAGAGAACCTATCCCTCCGATGGGCACTCGACGAACCCTACGTTTTGAACCGGACCATAGATCACGGACCAGGTTCGCACCAGATAGCGGTCAAGAATGGTATCTGGAGGTATTGATGGGAATAACGGTTTCTTATAAATAACGTTCCAACCATTCCAGTTTCATAAAAGTAACGTTCCAAAATAACGTTATAATGGAACGACTCGTCATTCGCGGAATCTGCGCGTAATAGGTAGGTTGGTAAGTTCGTTAACTGCGACACTGTTAATATTGGCAACGGGAAACTGAGACGTTGGAACTTATTTGAAGTGGAACTTAGAACTGCGACTGGCAAGTGGCATTACTGAAACGTTAACAAAGCGGATAACGTTATTGTCATTTTCGTTACGCCTGTTGAAAATTTGAAATTATATTCGCTCGGTTAGGTTCTTGAATAATAAAGCATAACATTTCAGGATTCACCAATTATTCCAGATGGTTTTTTAAATTGAAAGTGGAAAGTACCTATTCATGAGTTAACTCAGATATATCACATTTTAATACCTTCTTATCATGTATTTTATTTTGCAGAAAAAAGTCGATAGTTATGGCCTTCAGAAAAACATCAACTATTTGGAATTTTATCACACAGAAACCTGAGTTTCAAATCAACGTCGAGCAACTTGAAGAAACACATGCAAAAAAACATTCATTGGGGAAACTGGATATTCAGGATGTAGATAGGGGATCTAGGAATACTGATGGAAATCAGGGCGAAACATTATCTGTTATAGTTATAGAAGAAGATTCTAAACAACCAAAGTCGAATCAGGCTTCGATAGATGAATCGAATTCAAAACCGTCTACATCAAAGAGTAATGAAACATTATTTACGATGTTGGACATCATGTAATACTGAGAGTATCATGACAGTCACTGCTCATTTTATAGATATGAATTTTGACATCAAAAATGTATTATTAGATTGCAATACATTATTTGAAGCTCATATTAGTGCAAATTTGGCCACTGAGTTGACAAGAGTAATGGATGAATGGGCAAATATCCGAAAGGCAAAAGCAATCAATTTGATTATATATGATGCCCTGAAACATATAACACCTATAACAGATAAAATCAAAATAATTGTGGGACATTTGAAATACAAATAATGTCATGTCGAAATTGAATGAACAACCAAAATTACTCGGAATAAGAGAACAAAAAGAATTCAGAGTGTACCAACGCGATGGAATTCAACTCTCTACATGATAAAAAGGTTCTCTTCGCAGGAGGATTCCTTGAGAACTACCATGGCAATCATCAATAAGGAATTGCTGATCATTACATATGGAGAATGTAAATTCTGCAAAGAAATGGTGACAATACTCCAACCTATGGAATCTGTCACGGAATTTATGAGTTGAGAGAAGTATGTGATTGCTTCCTCAATAATGATAATACCAAATGGTTTGATGGATGTTTAAAAACATCTAGAAAAACAAGAGTTTATGGATTTCTCGAAAAAAAACTATAGGTTCTATGTTACATGGAATTGTAACAAGGTTGGGTGATTTTGAAACAAGCGAGAGAGCTGTAGCAGATCGCACCTTATGTCCATTGAGTAATTGAAGCTAACGTGCGTATGTGGTTGTTATTTTTATATTTTGCGAATTTCTCACCATTCAGTCTTTGCTGCTAGGAAGGTAATAAACCACCTAACGCAATCTATAGGTATGCGGGCCTACCAAAATATGTCGTTTCATGGTATCGCCTGTATCGTGCAGTGCACTGTGGGTTCGATTCGGTGCCTATGCGTAAGGCCACCTGAGGCCGCTGCTTGTACCTCTTTCAGTAGAAGTTTTTTGCGCCTATTTCCAAAACCAGGTTTTTGCTAGGATTTAGGATTATCGATGTGAGTGGATTTCGGGAGATCTCTAGAATTTTGCAGTGCATTATCGAAGATATCTAATGTGACACCGATTCCAGTGAAATAGCTAGGGGTTCATAGCCCAAGAATTCCTTGGAACTTGCACCCGCATTTTATTTTAGGTAAGCCATTTATTTATGTACAATTCCGGGTTCTATTCTTGATTATTATAATGTTGATATTCGTATATATTATTTAGTAAGAGTTTCGGCACGTAGTCCATTTGTAACAAGTCATGTGATGTCTGTTTTGGGATTAGGGAAGTGAAACAATCAGAGGTCAGAGTTTACCTTCACATTCATTTTATTTTAGAATCTTGGTGTACACTGTCGGATAAAGTAACTGTTTGGTGAGGAATATATAGCACGCTGTATCTGAACAGGATTGAGTATTGTTTTTACCAAGTACCATTTCCTGCCACACTACCCCTTTCCGGCGTACCCCAACCCTGAGCAAGATAAAGAGATCTTTTACATCTTGGCCCCCAACAGCGTGGCTTAGTGTTGGAGGAAACTATGGTTTTGGAGAAAACACCACCATATCCTTTGAGGAGCCGCATATTCCAGATGGGTTCAGAACGACCGAACCAATCACCACTATCGACAGGTGCAGGCCTGGAAACTGGTAACCTGCAAGGAAAAAATAACGGAATATCACAAGGTAACAATTTTCCTTTATCAAGTGATGTTCAAGGATTGGAGGGATTAGCACAAAGGCTGAGTTATGGAGCCTCAGCAAGCACAATTTCGCAAACGGAAAGTGGAAACTCACCATCGGAAAATAGTACGCGAAAAAACAAAAACTATGCAAATATTAGTGAGAATTCTGGAACAAAAAGTAAAAATTCAGGAACAAAAAGTAAAAATTCTGATCAAATCAACGGTAACTCTCAACAATTGAACGAAAATAGTAATTCAAGTTATTCAGAACAAAGTAATAAAATTCCATCACAAATAAATAACAATAGTGGTTCGGAGGACTTGGCAAAAATTGTAGAAAATGAAGTTAGAAAAGTTCTTCAAACAATGTCATTGTCAAATTCAAACCAAGCAAACATGCCACTCAATAATGATAATTTAGCTACAAATCATAGTTTACCAAGTTATAATTTACCTTCCCAGTATAATTTACCAAATTATAATTTGCCATCTAACTTTAGTTTACCAAATTATAATGTGCCAGCTAATTATGGATTACCGAATTATAATTTGCCTTCTAAGCATGTATTTCCAAACTATAATTTGCCTCCTAGTAATAATTTACCAAACCATAATGGGCAAAATGAACATGAAAATTTTGTAATTCCACGATGGCATGAGGTTAGTAATAGAAACAACAATGTACCATTCTCACTTAGCAATGTAAATCAAAATGCTGGTGCAAGTACTTCCTCCAATTCTGAAAAAATTTGCAGAGGTGATTTGAAGGATTTAAGTAATTGCCAAAATTTACCTTCATTTGGTGATGATGGAAAATTACATCCAATAGACTTTTTAAATTATCTGGAATGCTATGTTGATGTAAATAGAATCGATATTGTTCCTTTATCGTTTTTAATACGTAATTTATTCGAGAAGTCAGCAAAAATCTGGTTTGATGCATATATGTATACATTTCAGTCATATTCAGATTTTAAAAAAGCTTTCGTGGAGCAATTTTGGGGCGCGAACAGGCAACAAAAAATCAAATTGAATTTAGAAACAGGTCGATATCATGAAGGAGATGGATCTTTTGTGAATTATTTCAATAAATTGGTGGCCCAATCACGACACCTCATTCCCCCGTATTCTAATGAACAGTTAATCAGTTCTATTGCCCGCCATTTCCCCCCAAATATTTCAGCTACTCTAGTTGGAACGCAAAACCTTTTAGATGCGGTCGATAGGCTTAGACAAGCTGACCACTATTTTAACAACAACAATAATCAGTTTCTGATGGAAAATAGGACTCACCAGAGTCAACGTCCTGGTGATACAAATCATCAGCAAAATTCCCATAAAGGAGGTTATTCAGGGAATAAGGATTCACAACGAAAATTTCCCCCCAGAAATAATATTTCTTGTATGTCAACCGAAGAAAACGATGCAGAAAATTTTCAGGGTTCGGAAAACGAGCCAAATCCCCATTTTTAGGTTCAGAAATGGGGAAATGTTCAAACAGAGCCATGCAAAAAATAAAAATAAATAATAACCCAGTGGATGAGTTGCTGGAGGAGTGTGATTTCGATCACAGCCCCCCAGAAATTCGATCACCGGTTGTCACTATGGAGATACTGAGCTATTCATTTCCAGCGATGGTTGATACAGGAAGTACGATTTCTGCGATTTCAGAAAATGTTTGGTCACAAATCGATGAGTACAAAAAATTCCCTTACTTTCCTTGTACGGGCATTTCCATTATAGGGGCCTTCAAGGGGAAGCATAAAAAAGTAAAAGCACAGGTATTACTCACTTTCGTTATGGGGACTAAAAAGTTTTCACATGAATTCCTGTTAATCCCAGATTTAGTTTTTCCAGTAATAATAGGAGTAGACTTTCTCAGAATGAATGAAGCTTCTGTTGACCTGAAAAACAATGGTATTCATTTTCATAACCTAGATTTGTTTGTGAATGAAATGAAATTTAACCATGACTTGAGTAACCCACCAAGTCTAAATATTTCAACAATAGTGAATAATTCTATAAACAAGTATACCTGTCCACCAAAAAGGGATATTTTTAACTCTTTGTGTTCGTTCGATGTAGATAATGTTTGTTCTGGTTGTGTGCTGACCCAACCTGAAAAAGAAAAATTTAAATTGCTTTTATTAAAGTTCAAATCGATTTTTTCAAATATCCCTGGGAGAACGCACTTGTATGAGCACAAGATCATTTTAAAAGATGAAGCAGAGTTCTTTGTGAGGCCTTACCCCATACCAGTTGCGCACAGGGAAACGGTTTCCCAAGCTATTAATCAAATGGAAGAGTGGGGAGTCATTGAAAGAGCTTCAACTCCCTATGTGTCCCCCTTAATGACTACTGTCAAAAAAGATGGAGGAGTTCGGATTTGCTTGGACGCTCGACGGTTAAATTCTGTTATGGAGCCGGACAGGGAACTTCCACTCCGTATCGAAGATATAATTCGTTCCCTAGGAGGAAAAAAGTACATGTCCAAGGTTGATTTGTCTCACTCATATTGGCAGATTCCCTTAAGGAAGCAGGATCGAAAATATTGTGGGTTCATGGTAGGGACAAAATGTTACCAGTGGTGTGTTCTGCCTTTTGGAGTGTCAACTGCAGTGAGTTCGTTTACCCGCGCCATGGGTAAAGTGTTTGGAGACGAATTTTCCGATTTCCTCATAAGTTTCGTAGACGACTTGGTTGTCATGAGTGAGTCTGTGGAGCAGCACCTGTACCATTTAGAATTAGTTTTTAGCAAGCTTAGGGAGGCAGGTTTCACTGTGAAAGCTTCTAAGTGTGAGTTTTTTCATGCAGAAATGCGGTTTTTAGGTTATGTGGTCAATACTGAGGGTGTTCGGCCGGATCCAGACCGTATCCAGGCAGTGACGGATTACCAGAAACCCACTAATGTCAAAGAAGTTCAAAAATTCTTAGGTGTCTGTAATTATGATAGATTTTTTTTGAATCATTTTGCTCAGATAGCAGAACCTCTGACCCGTCTTTTGAGGAAGAAGGTTACCTGGCAGTGGGGTGCTGACCAAGAGGAGGCCTTCCAGAAACTTAAGGCTGAGCTGAAGACTACCACACTTTTGTACCACCCAGATTTTTCACAACCTTGGCATGTAGCTACCGACGCCAGTGACGTAGGTATTGCTGGGCACCTTTTCCAGATAGTGGATGGAAAGAAACGTGTCGTCGCTTGGGCTAGTCGTCTGCTGTTGGAGCGTGAGAGACATTATCATGCGAACGAAAAGGAGGTACTTGCAGCTTTATGGTGTATTCGACGCTGGCGGACATACTTGTTGGCAAATGAATTTTCTTTGTATACCGATAGTAGGACACTGGTTTATTTGAATTCATGCAGGTTGCTGTCACCTCGAATAACCCGTTGGGCTCTGTCCCTGCAAGAATTCCGATTTCGCATAATTCATGTTCCAGGGCAGGAGAATTTGGTTTGTGATGCTTTGTCCCGGTTCGCCTGTGTAAGACTGCCAACCCCTGCAGAAAAATGTTTCCATTTATTAACCATGCGTAAGCTAGACGAAACTTTGCAGGGCAAACTGAAAAAAATTGGACAGTACCAGGCTGAAGATGAAAAACTTTCGTACATTATCAGGGAATTACCAAATAAGGATGTCCTACGTGGCCGGTTCACCTTGCACGGTAAAATCTTGTACAAATTCGGATCAAACGAAAATGAGCTAATTCTCTGTGTTCCCGAACAGCTTATTGAGAGTATTGTCGTAGCTTTCCATGACGCCTATGGTCATTTTGGGGCTTATAAAACTTTTCTGGCCTTGCGAGATGAGGTTTATTTCCCCAATATGCAGCGGAAAATTAAGAAAATTGTGAAAACTTGCGACATATGTCAACGGGCAAAGATTTCGAAATTGCCAAACCCCCCTCAGACGCCTATCATTCCAGAATCTAAGGATGACCTGATCGCCATAGACACTCTAGGTCCTCTAATCAAGTCAAGGGGTGGAACCGCATATATATTCGTGATCTTCAATGTTTTCACAAAGCACATAACATTGTATACGCTGAAAAAGGCTACTTCAAGGGCTATGTTAAATAGGCTGTTGAAGGACTATTTTCCGACCTATGGTCAAGTGCGTCGAATCCTTTCAGATAACGCCACTCAATTCACATCGAAAATGTGGAAAACGGCGTTGACCGACCTCGGAATCCACCTAACTTACATTTCAGTGAGGCACGCTTCTGCCAATCCAGCAGAAAGGTGTATGCGCGAAATAGGACGGATCCTACGGACCTATTGCCACGAAAATCATAGCCAGTGGGCCTATGGCATAAAAGTGTTCCAAAATTACCTAAATTCAGTTGTCCATGAATCGACGGGTTTCACTCCAAATGAGCTTCAACTAGGAGAAAGTCGTCCACGGTTACTTCCCGCCCATTTGATTCCCCCAGGTGTAGCCGACATATCGCGTCAGTCCCACGACGAAAAACTGATCCTGGCAGAGGCCACCTTGAAATCGAAGGCCGAGCGTAGGGCCTTTTCCCATCCGGGCCGTCCCTATATTAGGTATAATGTGGGCGATCTAGTGCTTTTAAAGGCGAACAACGTCTCGTCTGCCGTGAAATCTGAAACAAAAAAATTGTTGCTGCTTTTTGAGGGTCCCTATAGAATCAAAAAAGTAATTCGTGAGCATACTTACTTGTTGGAGTACCTGAATAAAAACCGAGAGCGTGGGCTGTTCCACGCCAGTCATTTGAAAAATTATCACCAACGATCACCATAGCCATCGATTCATAGCCGATCAACTCCAATCGCGCGTATTTCCTTCTTGCTTTTCGCAGGCTTTTCGTCATGTTTGGCAATTCCTTGGTGGTTAGGGTCAACCAAATGGTATGTAAGCGATTGAAATAATGATTTCGAAATTCTTCTTAGGGGAGGGTCGGATGTAGCAGATCGCACCTTATGTCCATTGAGTAATTGAAGCTAACGTGCGTATGTGGTTGTTATTTTTATATTTTGCGAATTTCTCACCATTCAGTCTTTGCTGCTAGGAAGGTAATAAACCACCTAACGCAATCTATAAGTATGCGGGCCTACCAAAATATGTCGTTTCATGGTATCGCCTGTATCGTGCAGTGCACTGTGGGTTCGATTCGGTGCCTATGCGTAAGGCCACCTGAGGCCGCTGCTTGTACCTCTTTCAGTAGAAGTTTTTTGCGCCTATTTCCAAAACCAGGTTTTTGCTAGGATTTAGGATTATCGATGTGAGTGGATTTCGGGAGATCTCTAGAATTTTGCAGTGCATTATCGAAGATATCTAATGTGACACCGATTCCAGTGAAATAGCTAGGGGTTCATAGCCCAAGAATTCCTTGGAACTTGCACCCGCATTTTATTTTAGGTAAGCCATTTATTTATGTACAATTCCGGGTTCTATTCTTGATTATTATAATGTTGATATTCGTATATATTATTTAGTAAGAGTTTCGGCACGTAGTCCATTTGTAACAAGTCATGTGATGTCTGTTTTGGGATTAGGGAAGTGAAACAATCAGAGGTCAGAGTTTACCTTCACATTCATTTTATTTTAGAATCTTGGTGTACACTGTCGGATAAAGTAACTGTTTGGTGAGGAATATATAGCACGCTGTATCTGAACAGGATTGAGTATTGTTTTTACCAAGTACCATTTCCTGCCACACTACCCCTTTCCGGCGTACCCCAACCCTGAGCAAGATAAAGAGATCTTTTACAGAGCTAAAAATCATTGATTTCCCGACAGGAAAATTGAAAGATCATAAAGAAGACCAGAAGCCTGCCGAAATAAGTAATGACGAAATTTCTGTTTGGGTAAATTTAGACAAAAAAGTTGCGTCTTTTCAACCAAGTGGTACTTCTCAGTCCAGTTATTTGGAAGAACCTCAAATTAATAAAAATGACAATTAAATTCATGTATGGAAAATCCCACAAGCAACTTGCTTTTGTCATTATGACAGCAAAAAATGTTCGCCCTAACTTTTCCAGCGACAATAACAGAACATAACTTCTGAAAGCATGACAACCAGTCATGAACAAATGTTTGATGAATTGAATTGGCCTACCGAATTACACTCTAGATTTTGCTGCCAGAAAAATTACTAGTTCTACGTAATTTTTTCAGAGGCAGTTTTTTTCGTAAAATTGTGAGGCAACAAAATTCTTATTGATACAAATCAAGTTCACTTCAACAAAAAAAAGCTCTCGTCTGAAGTGAAAATTCAATAGTTTGGTGGCGGGAAAAATCATTTAATTTCCCAAATTTAGCTGAGCTGGTGAAAAAAAAATTCCTTACCTTACGGTAGCAACTTCAGTTCCCTGTGAGAGTTTTTTTTTTTAATCCGGCCAAGTATTATAGTAGAGTGCCAATCGAATCCTATCGTTCACCCCGTGGGAAATCGGAGGTAAAAAGCTGTGACATGGCTAGAATTGTTACCTACCATCTCCAGATCATGAATCCACTTGTCGTCAAAAAATCGTCCTGTGCGTTTGCGGGGTAGGGGGTAATTTATAAAAAAATATGGATTTTTTTTTATTCGTGGAAAATATTTATGGGTTTCAGAACTTCCACCCTGTTGAATCTTGATTTCGTGTGACAGGTAGAACAAATTATAGAAAATTTTGAAGTTTACTAATTACATTACGATATATAAGAGAATCATATTTCAAACGCCTATAACTCAAAACTTGTAAATTCTCGTTAAATTGTTTTTCATATACCTCGCATTATCTCAGTAACTACAACGTTTATCAAAAAAATACTAGGAATAATGTCGATGCGCCTATGTTTCAAGATGCGAATGGTTCTTTGATTTTGAAAATCGAAGCATAAATAAGGAAGATATTGAGAAAATCATAATGCAATGCAGGTACCATGGACGACCGCGTTTCGCCGCATTCGTACCCCTATTCTCCCCGCAATACCCGCGGCTATCATGGTTCCATACGCTTTCGTTATACACATCAACATTGAGGCGTTGACCATTGCATTTATGGTGACTTATTGTGAATTAATTATTCGATATTTGGTACTGCGTGCTCTGTTTCAATAATTAAATAAGTATTGATTAGCTAACGAAATCTATTATTGTAAATTTATCATAAAATATATGTTTCTCTAGATAAAAGAGCAATTCAAACACTGATCTTGCATATGTCTTGAAGTTGAAGATTCCTTTCCAGCAGAGTACAGAATCATCGAGAAAATGTATCATTTGTGGAAAAGATGGTCAACTCCTTCGTTGTATAGAATTATCGATAAAAACATTTGAAAGTTGTATGAATATAAGAAAAAAACTCGGAAAAAACTATGCGATGCAAATCGATATATGGAACTTCAGAGAATTGATGATATTTTCAATGAAAATAAAGGTCAATCGATCTTCTGGCACAGGAATATTGAAAACTGGAGACAATAATGTCAGGAATGAAACGCTTTCTATAGTGATATTGATGTGAAGGTATTTTTGATGTGTCTAAAAGAATTTTCTATCAAAAACGTTAAAATAAGAGTCAAGTTTTGACCTAGTTGTTTATTGCCATGGAAGTCAAGTATCATAACCAATGTTTTGTATCGAATTGGAAACATTATAGAGGATCACTGAGTGAGAATAAATTTGTCATACCACACATGACAAAGAATTTGATAATCTGATAAAATTATTAATAGATGGTGCAGATTTTTTAATGAAAAAGGGTATACTTTCAACTGTTTATATCAAAAATATGCCGAACTTGGTGGCAAAACTGGTAGGAAAATCTTAATTGAAGATTACTGTCTGTAGGTTAATCGAGAAGGTGAAACATTCATTTTACTTGATTTTTTGGGATTTTCTCTCCTCGTTTCTTTGGACGCTTCGGCAACGAATCTGCTTCCGTTCTCAACATGAAAATGCAACTTCCAAAGAAAAATGTTTTGCATTTTTATGTTGAGATCGGGAGCAGATTCGTTCCCAAAACGTCCAGAGAAACGAGGAGAGAAAATCCCGAAAAATCAAGTAAAATGAATTTATCGAAGAAATCAGAAAGCACTACGACAAGAAAATAGAAATTATCAAATAAATCAAAACGTTCTAATGAGTCGTAATTTGTGATTCCACAAAAGTGACAAAAACTCATCTGATTCATACACATATAATCATATAAAGAACAAAGTGAAATTACAGAAGATAACTCCCCTGACATTGTATGCATCAGATATGACCCAGATACACAAATTTTTTTGAGATATTTATCAAGATATGAGAGATATTCCAGATTATAAACAACTCAAGAATATCAAGGCTTACAAGGATATGATACCAAAAAAACTTTTTTTAAATTAGTTGCCTCATACACGATAAAGTTGATTCAGTTGATTCAAAGGTGTTGAGTATCTGATGTCAAGGTATAATACTCGCTAATTCGAAATTCAAAAAACTCACACCGAAACACGTTGGTTTGGGAATAATGATTCATCAAGAGACATAATCGAAAAAAATTATCGTAGCTTTGTGTTCATGTGGACACTGTATCGTATTTACGTGTATTTACAACTTCGCAATTCGATAGGTATCAAATAATGTTTTTTTCAAGTTTCCACAAGGATATCTTATTTTTATTTCAATATTATATGCATCATGTTTTGTTTCAATATTTGTCAATTTGTTTAGAAATGAGATGGTTGACATTTTACTCTGAGGAATAAGAAATGTACTTTCGAGATAGAATCATTCATAAAATAAATGGAGGCACTTACAATCAAACAGCAAGTTAAAATAAATTTCTGTTAACTTGGAAAATAGCGATCAATTCCATTTCTCCTGTGAATTCCAAGATCGTACTATTCTTCGTACTAGGACGGCTGCGGGCGTTGCGGGGAGAATCGGGGTATGAAAGCGGCGAGTCGCCGTCCTTCGTACTACCTGCATTGCATTATGATTTTCTCAATATCTTCCTTATTTATGCTTCGATTTTCAAAATCAAAGAACCATTCGCATCTTGAAACATAGGCGCATCGACATTATCCCAGGTATCTTTTTGATAAACATTGTAGTTGCTGAGATAATGCGAGGTATATGAAAAACAATTTAACGAGAATTTACAAGTTTTGAGTTATAGGCGTTTGAAATATGATTCTCTCATATATCGTAATGTAATTAGTAAATTTCGAAATTTTCTATAATTTGTTCTACCTGTCACACGAAATCAAGATTCAACAGGGTGGAAGTTCTGAAACCCATAAATATTTTCCACGAATAAAAAAAAATCCATATTTTTTTATAAATTACCCCCTACCCCGCAAACGCACAAGACGATTTTTTGACGACAAGTGGATCCATGATCTGGAGATGGTAGGTAACAATTCTAGCCATGTCACAGCTTTTTACCTCCGATTTCCCACCAACTTTTGATCTAAGCGACTTACGGTTCGTTTGGCACTCTACTATTATCTGACCGGAGAAATACCTAGAGTGTACTCACAAAAAGTTAAGAAACTTCTCTTTTTGAATGCAAACTGAAATCGATATTTTTCTGTTGGATGTTGATATTATCAGTACCTGAATTCGGGTGACTTAGATATTTATACCGATTCTGGAGAATTATTTTCAGTTTCAATTTTTAAAATAAAATGTTCCTTAATAATTTCAACTATCAACTTATAACCTCATTATACACAATTTATATGATCATAAAAGCTTGTTGCGCGATTTACGTGTGTTAATAAACTAGTACTAATTTAATTTTGTAAAATCTGAGTTTAAATTTTCAAAATTTAAATTTAATTAGTTAGTGATCATCGCGAAAAGCTTTTATGATCATATAAATTGTGTATAATGAGGTTATAAGTTGATAGTTTGAATTATAAAGAAACATTTTATTTTATTCTTCATACAGCGTTTGAATAAGAGCATTTTATCAATTTTTTTTTACTTTTAATTCATTTGTCAATTTTCAGTTATCGCAGGCCAGGTTTCTCAGTCTGTTCATTTCATTCAGCGCATCATTGTTGCAAGATCGTTTGCCGGGTAATTTCGAACAGTCCAGCTCTTCAATAAGGATACCTGATGATTTAACCCTACTTAAAACCACGTATGCTTGACCAGCAGCGAAGAGCTTTGAGCCTGAGTAAATAATGGCGTAGTCGACAGGACTACCTTGCATTTTATGTATTGTCCAGGGTGGGCCAAATTGGTCACTTTTAAAGGGGTAGTCCTATTCTCCAACTAGATAGAAGAAAACTGTTGTCGGTGCCTGAAGGTCGATTCTCATGCAAAACCCAATGGTGAAAACCGCATATCGATATCTGACTTCGTTTTGGAGTTACATGTTCTTCGAAATTGGGCATTTTTGAGAATTTTTCTTTTGCAAAAACTCTATGTCCTCATGAAAATAACTGCAAAGCATTGAGTATGTAATAACAATCATTCCTGAGGCACTGAAATCGGCCTTCTTATATCAATTTTTATGGTGTGGCATTTTAAGGAATGAAGTAATTGGTCCTGTTTTCATCGAGGGTACCCTAACAGGACAAACTTATTTACTACTGCTGCAAGGCGAAATTAAAAATTGTATCGATAATCTACCCATTATCCAAAGAATAAATCTAATATGGAAGCAAGATGGAGCTCCTCCGCATAACACAAGTGCTGTCGTAAAGTTTCTTAGTGATCGATATCCTACATGGTTCGAAAGAAATGGAACGATTCCATGGCCAGCCCGCACTCCGGTCCTCAATTCACTTGATTCCTTCCTTTGGCGAGCTTTGAAGCAAAAATTTACGATCAGGATATTGATAATGAGGAAAACCTCCAGGAGTTACTCAGAGAACAAATAAATATTTTGAACTTCACTTCTTCTTCCAACTTTTTTGTTCATGCAAATTTCGGCAATTGACCAGGAAATATGAAAATTTCAACATTTTTACACAAAAAAAGTTCAACTGTTTAGTTCACTTACACCATGATTGCATGCACAGGATGAAAATAGTGCTATTTCAGTAATAGGGTAGGTACTTACCAACATTATTTTTCAATTCATTATTTTTATTGCAGCCCAAAACATCGGAGCAAGGATGTTCGAAGAAAGGGTATTATTCAAAGAAAAAAAACTTTCAATGAATAGGATCAACAGTTTATCAACAGAGTTGAAAAACATACAGAGAAGAAACAAATTACCATCAGCTACAATATATTCCAGTGTTTTTTATTTTCTCCAAAAAGTCCGACTTCTCACAAAAGTTATGATTTGTGGAAAATACCCCTTCTTTCAACATCTACCTTCGATGTTTTGATTGAAAAAATTGGTGTGTAGCTACCCTATTACTAATATACTATTATAATATAAGAAATATACTAAAAAACACTAATGTTATTCTTTTTTACAACAGTGTGTACAAAATTTTCTCGAATGCTGTAATAATGTGATCTTGACTGTGAGTGTAATACCTGTGGTAATACTGTAGTTTTATTTCATGTTCATTTTTTTGTTTAAAGTATTTGACAATGCCGACTAGCTTATTTACGTTAAATAGCCTAAAAATGGTATATGTATTCAACAAAAATGTAATGTTTTGTTTGGAGGATGGATCTACATAAGAATGTACTGAAGTACCATTTTGAAGTCGAAATGTTAAAATTTCCATATTATTATTTCCTGGCCAACCTGCCAAATATTGCATAAACAAAATGAGTTGGAGGAAAAATTGCCTAGCTCCTATTTCCCATGCACCTAATCAGAAATTATTCGATAAAAGGAAGAATTTCCATCGATTTGATTAACTGGGATTATCAGGAAAATTTTGCGTTGAATAATTACCCTATTACAATTTTTCTACACTACATTTTTAGCAGAAATAAAACGAAACTTTTCCTGGAAGAAACCTCAGACGAACTCTGTAGAACCATTTCTGAAGATGTATTTCAGTTTGTTATTTGATACTTTTTGCTTCATGAAAAAGGTTCTGAATTCAATATGTTGGGAATGAATCTTTGATATTTTCAAGATTACTTTTCCCTTATTATTGCATTTTTATTGTTCAAGAGACATATTCAGAAAAAAATATAAATATGCTAAAGCCCTCTTAGGATGCCTTTTCCGACCTTCTTTATTAGATATTTTCATTTTTTTCGATCGTAGAAGCCGTTAGTGAAAACTGACCTCAAATTACACTTTTTGGTATGCAACAGTCTCACGATGCCTCCTCTCCATATCGATTTGTTTGACCCACGTGTAACAAGCGCTGCCAATGAGCACTATCAGATTCGAACACCACCACAGCAAAGATTTCGTTTCCTGGTACCAGTAGGTAGCTAATACTGTTTGTGCGCAAGCTTTTGCTGTTCCAGATATATTGTGTGTCAAGGCTGAAGTGTACTGAAAGCAAAAAGTTAAAATTAGATGTATCCTTGGTTGGAATTGATAAATAGCCGTTCGAAGCAAATAACCAAACTGAGAAGGAATCTTTGTACATATTTGTATGATTAAAATCAATATCTTTAAAACACCTCAGGTACAGGAAGGCGAAGTTTCATTCAAAGAACATTTATAGAGAATTTATTTTATATAAATGTGATCAGAAATGTAACCTACTTATTACTGATTTTTCTTTCCTTTTTCTGACAGTCAATATGAGAGATTATATTCACACTTCCTTCCAGAAATATATTCTTAAGACTCTGAGTCAATTCGTATTGAACGTAAACTCTAATAATAGATTTTGCAGAAAATTCATTGAATCTGGGAATGGTATTACCTACAGCTCATACGGATGGGAAATAAACTATACTTTTTTTACGACTGTGATAGATAACAGCGAAATTTATGATTTTTTCGGCTTGTACCCATCTGTTTTTCTTGAGTCATTGTCTTGAAATTTGACATTTCATAGGAGATGAGATTTTGTGAGATTAAGATACCTGTGGAAAGGTACAATAAACCTTCATTTTCGTAAATCGGGCACCATATCTATATTAACATACGATGTACTGGAGTAACTCAAAGGGTTGATTAAAAATATCACCTACTAACAGAATTATTCAGGTCTAGTTGATCGTTAAGTAAATTGTTTGAATTTTTGCGATTATTGATTTCTAATGATTCAAAATGATTGAGTTTCATTCCTTTATTTTCTACGTGTCAAATTTCGAAATTATCATCAAAATTATGTTTTTTTTTCTAATATATGGTTCGCGTATGTTGAATTTGTTTTCTTTTTCAAAAAATATATCTTATGTTCATGTCTGACCAATATAGGTGATTCTAAAATAGGTGGTCAAACTTTGGGAGCATATAGAGTGGGTGAAATAGTTACGAAAACCTCCGTAACATTTTTTTCTGAAGTGACCCCCAAGAAAGATACAGCCCCTCAAAGGGGGGCCTCAGAGAATGATTTTGAATTAGTATCTCCAACACCTTGTGTAATGAAAATCTGAAATTTTGTCCATCCACTTACTATTCAGTGCCGGTTCGAAGAAGTTAAAATCACCTCAAAATTAAATACAGGGGTGTGTCAAAATAGGGAGGTAGGGGGTAAAAATAACCCCAACTTTTTTGTTCATCACAATTTCAGTTTTTTTACATGAAAATATGGAATCTCAGGGCTATTAACATAGAAAAGGAGCTCTTGTTGAATCTCGATAAAATGAACCATTAGCGAATAAAATTTATTTTTCCAAGATTTCATTTAAATTGCAATTTTGGTGTGCGCTCAAGTTTAATTATCTAGTTCAAATCTCGCAACTGAATTTTTACCTATTTCTGATCGTCTGATCAACTCAGAATCTGGCAGATGACAGTTGACAATGCGTTATGGCGGCTCCAATGTGGCTGACCAGATTTGTGATTATGGTTCGATTCGATTCAAAATTGGTATGTGAGGGTTTTTGGGGTTGGAAATTTAGAATTCGTTGTCGGAATTCGTGAAATCAAAATAGCCGACGAGTTTTGTTATTATGGACTGATCCTATTAAAAATAGAATAAAAAATATTGATGAAAACAAGCTTTCATTACTTTAACTATTGAAATAAAAAATTAAAGATGAAATAAGGTGAAAAAAGACAAGCCTTTTCTCAAATGCTCTGAAAATGACGAGAAAAATGCTTTGGATATCTCACGTAAGTTATTCTGTGAGTAAGGTATTCGATAGCTTACATATCTGAAGAAATCTTCTTCCACTTCCTGAAGCATTTGGATAGAAACATTATTGTCACTGATTTTTTTACCTTATTTTATTACATTTCAGTTCAACATAACCCCAACGAAATGAAACGTAGAATATAACCCTGAGTTAGAGAGCGTCAGAGAGCACAGCAGGAATATGACAGAGATGATTTAGTTTTCTATAAGATTCTGGAAAGAGGCAAGCTCTATGACGATGAAATTGTGAGTGATCCGCAACATTACTTCAGCGTTGTAAGAATTCTCTAATGACGTGATGCTCAATCATCATTTCACCCCTCAAAATGTCCTCCATTCATTTTTATGCTTTGATACAGTCTTTGTTCACGACATAATTCCATAATTTCAGTCGTTTGACATGAAATTATGAAATTTCAGGGCTATTTACATAAAAATGGTATGCTCTCGTTGAATGTCGATAAAATGAACCATTTCCGAATAAAATTGATTTTCACATTTCAATTCTCCGATGAGAAGTAAAATATGGGAACAAAGAATACAAATAGAACCACTAGATTATCAGTTGACATTTTATTGTCAGTTTTGAGAATTGTCAAAATCAGTTGGAATTTCGTTAGCATTGTTTTCAAATCGTCAAACATGCCAAACTATACATTTTCTGAGTACGTAGATATGCTATCATTGGGCGAATGTCATGGAAGTGCACGGGCTGCAGTGAGGCGGTACAATGAGAAATATCCGCGAAGAAATCTAGTAGATTACAAAACTTTCCTGTCTACTAAACGACGTTTACGTGAATGTGGGAGTTTGAAACCCAGAACTTCTGACAGAGGAAGACGAAGGACTATGAGAACAGTCGCGAATGAGGAAAATATTCTGAATATTATTGAAGATAACCCCTCGTCAAGTACCAGGCGTTTGTCATTACAAACGAATATGTCACAACCGGTTGTTTGGAGAATACTAAAAGAACAACAATTGCATCCCTACCATTACCGACAAGTCCAGGATATTTTGCCAGGAGATAGACCCCTACGAATGGAATTTTGTAACTGGCTTCTGAATAGGCGTGAACAAAACCCCACGTTTCTTTCTGAAATCATTTTCAGTGATGAGGCTATACTTTCACCAGAAGCGGAGTGTTTAACATGCACAACGAACATGTTTGGGCCGATGAGAATCCCCATGCCAAAAAAGTTACTCATTATCAACATTCTTTTAAAATTAATATTTGGGCAGCAACACTTGGGAATGAGCTTCCAGGCTATCACATTCTCCCAGGTAATTTAACCGGTGAAATGTACCATGAGTTTTTATCCACCCAACTGTTTGACCTTTTGGAAGAAATTCCTCTAGCGAGATGGCATGTTCTTTGGTACATGCACGATGGGGCCCCACCCCATTTCAGTCGACAGTGTCGATTATGGCTCTCCGAGAATTTCACGAATCGATGGATAGGTCGAGGTCATGATGCTCCTGTGAATTGGCCCCCGAGGTCACCAGATCTCAATCCTATGGACTTCACTGTTTGGGGACAAATGAAAGAAAAAGTATATTCCCGGTCGATTGATTCTATCGAAGAACTGCAGCAGAGAATTGAAAACGCTTTCACTGAAATAATTCATGAGGGAAGGCTTAACCGCATATTATTTTCTCTTGAAAAAAGACTGCGCCAGTGCATAGAAGTAAATGGAGGACACTTTGAGGAGTGACATGATGATTAAGCATTAAGTCATTAGAGAATTCTTATTACGCTGAAGAAATGTTGCGGATCTCTCACTATTTCATCGTGATACAACTTGCCTCTCTCCAGAATCTTACTAATCGAAAACTTCATCATCCCTCTCTTACATTCCTGCTATGCTCTCTAACTCAGTGTTAAATTCTACGTTCCATTTCGTTGAGGTTATGTTGTATGAAAATGTAATAAAATAAGGTAGAACAAAAATCAGTGATAATAATGCTTCCATTCAAATGCTCCAGGAAGTGGAAGAAGATATCTAGAAGCATTTTTTTCTCATTTTTAGAGCATTATTTCATCTTCGATTTTGTATTTCAATAGTTAAAATAATAAAAGCTTGTTTTTTACAATATTTTTTATTTTATTTTCAATAGGATCATCCATAATCACGAAAATCGTCGTCTATTTTTAATTCATGAATTCCGACAACGAATTCAAAATTTCCAACCCCAAAAACCCTTACAAACCAATTTTGAATCGGATCGGACCATAATCACAAATCTGGTCAGCCACATTGGAGCCGCCATATTTTTTTCTATCAAGTCCATAACGCGTTATCAACTGTCATCTGCCAGATTCCAAGTTGATCAGACGATTAGAAGTAGGTAAAAATTCAGTTGCAAGATTTGAACTAGATAATTAAACGTGAGTGCACACCAAAATTGCAATTTAAACACCCCTGTATTTAATTTTGAGGTGATTTTAACTCCATTCGAACCGGCACTGAATAGTTAATATATAAACAAAATTTTGGATTTTCATCATACAAGGTGTTGGAGATAATAATACAAAATCATTCTCCGAGGCCCCCCTTTGAGGGGCTGTATCTTTCTTGGGGGGCACTTCAGAAAAAAATGTTACCAAGGTTTTCGTAATTATTTCACTCACTCTATATACTCCCAAAGTTTGACCACCTATTTTAGAATCACCTTGTATGTAGGACAATGTCCACAGTTGAGTTTCAATACCCCTGATTTTTCCAATTCAGAAGTTTTGTCTGAGCACAGTGAAACAACAGCAATTTTTCGTTGAGGCCGTAGAAAATAAATTTGCTAGTAGGTATAGGTGTCAACTTCTCATTGTCGTAATGAACGTTGAAATGAAAAAATGAAATCTTACCTCAGATATGTGATATGACGTACTATGATGAAATAATGGATCTCAGAGTGGATATTATCACATGGAATTTGAATTCTAACATCCATAGTAAACAGTTATATCATCAGTATTATTGGAAATTTGGTGTACACCAGCTATTTGATTTTTTGTCAACTCAAAATGATGATATTATTGCAATAAATCAACTTTTACATTTTATGAAAATACTGTTTCATTCATTAGTGATTTTCTATATGAGGCACAAACCAACTTAAATACTTTGCAAATGAAAAATTTCACTTCAAAAATCAAAATCAGTTTATTCATCACAGAAACATACACAATATATAAAAAATTGAGACCAAATACAGATGTATATTTATACTCAAGAAAACATAAGAAATAAAAATATTCCCTACAAAAAACACACTTAAAGATAGAAATACAGATAAAAATTCAAATCTAACAAGATGAAAATGAATGAAATACTTTCTTTTATTCATTTTTAATCTGAAGGAATTGTTCAGGTTGAATATTTGATTCAACTGCCAAGGATAGCTCCTTCATGCACTTTATCAAGTTTCCAGCCCACTGAACCATCTGCTTGGAAGAGTTATTGCTTCCTAGTCGCCTGATTCCATGTTTGTTTGTTTCTTATTTTTCCATGTTCCATCATCATTAACATAGTCATTAAAACCAGTCTGGCAATAGCGCCTATTCAGCATGAGGAATGTCAGCTTCTTCTTTTTTAGGAAATTGTGCAATACGATTTTTGCTCCCACAATGGCTTCATAATTTTCAATTTGAGCAACTATTAGTTTTATCAAAATCCTTCATCTTTGTTCTAAGATGCCGAAGGTGTTCTCTACGGTTCTCCGAGCACGAGACAAACGGTAATTGAAAATATTTTTATTATTTATTTATTTATTACTTTTTCTTTTTCCTCAATCACGCCCAAGAAAGGGAAGCATTATATTTTTGTGTAATGGAAAGGTTTCAACTGCAACAAGAAAATGTGGCAAAACTTTCAGGAGGAATATCCATGAATCCATTCATGACAGCAGATCCAAAGCCAGATTCTTCAAATACACAACGGTCATGGTTTGAAACAGCTGCTCCAATATCTACCGTGAATCGATAGTAACTATCAAAGCTCTCCACTATTCATTTTCTGGATGAACCATTTCCTATTGGTACCAATTTCATCGGATATTGTATTCATGTCTGTGAATATGTCAAATATGTCCTAGGTGTCACCTTAAATTGAGCGCCAATATTTCGCTTTATTATGATTGGCCGCTCCCTACTCGTGCGGTTCATAACGTTCTGTCAATTCTGTCCTTAGATCATACAGGAATAGATGATGTATCTAGGGCGATTTGTTTTGCAACTGAAGGGGGGAATAGAGTACAAGTCTTCCTATTGGACGATTTGAAATTGCCGCTTGTGACGTTCCATGTTCGTGACCATAGATTCTTCGTTTCGTGTATGATTCGTATGTTTACAAGTTTTGTTTGCATTGTGTTTTTCGTGGATTTTATCAATTCTTGGGTGTTTTTGTGAGAGAAACTGTTTTTAATTGAAGTGTATTGTGAAAACAAAGACTATGGGCAGATCCTGTGCTATTTGTAATAGCAAATATGCTAAGTCTTCATCAAAATCGTTTCATTCGTAAGTATTCCTCAGGCGTAGATGCTGACAGGCAGTAGGGCATTGATCATTAAAAATATTGAAATTGTTCTATGAACTCATTCGGAGAATAATTCATCAATGAAATGATTTCAAATGTTCTAGATTTCCAAAAAATATCGAACTAAGGGTGCAGTGGTGTCCATGTGCCAAATAATTGGATTCAGGGTAGAAGCTTTGACACCAAACAAACTTTTCTATGCTCTGATCATTTATCTGCTGAAGATAGCCATTCCCATTCTTCTGGATTGAAATACTTGGAAAAGCTATTCCCAAAGTGAATAGGTAATAGGTATTTTGATATTCATGAAATTGACTATATGAAACATATAAACAAGGAGGATTTTTTTTTTCAGGGAATCATCAGAGGTTGTTGTGATCACACCTACAGAAGATTTAGAAAACCCTCAAGGAGCATTACCCAGTACCAGTTTAAGTTCATTATCAAAAGGGGTAAGATAGGAAAACTGTTCATCATATATTATAATCATCACCAAGCAGGGAACTTTTCTATATTCTGAACATTTAGTTTATTAGTTTCAAATGATAATCATTCACAGGAAAACAATGAAGAAGAAGAGGAATGTTTTGGATATTACATCTTCAGATAGTGACAAGAACATCTTGAAATGGTTCAAATCAAAAACCCAAGAAACTCTCACTATGTTGGAAAATTCATCAGAAGCTCCTATCATTTCTGTAAAAAGTTCTTGCTCTAAGCAGACAAATACTACAGGAACTTTCACTGCATCTGAAGGTGAAAGAGAAAAGGCAAAGCTTGCATTGAGAAGGTAAATGTTTCAAGATCATTAAATATAGATACTTATACAGTATGTCTCACTAAGTGTGAACTCTATGGAAATCAACTTTTTCATTATTCATTTCAAGAAAAAATGTTATTTCTCATAAAAAGCTCTGCATGTTCTGAAATTGAAAAACAATCATCAGATATCAAAGTATTTCAGTCGTATATGTCATGTGTCAAATATAAAGGAACAATTCACATTTTTTTTTATACACCATGTATACGACTAAGAAAAATTGATATCTGATGATTGTATTTTAGGACTTTGAAGAACTTTTTTGAGGAATAACTTTTCTTCCTAAATTGAATAATAGAACAGTTATTTTCCATATGGTTCCAACTCAGTGAGACATACTGTATACCTATTCATAAATGTCCGAATGCCCTGTTCTTTTGATTTGAGTGTATTGAAATTCCATCTTGGGGAAGGTGATACTATAAAATTAGGTAAATTGATTGATTTATAGATTTGGAAATATAATCTTTTTTTCTTTAGGAAACCACTACCACATCATTTTGGTGGATTTTAATCAGATGATATGAGGAGTCCCCGAAAAGCAAGACATCACATTTCAAATAAGATAATACAACAACAGAGGGCAATCATAACAAAGCTTATAACAGACAACAAGCGGTTGACAGAAACACTTCAATACTACAAATAGTTATTCTAGTATCTTCAAGAGAATAAGTACCTGAGCTAAAGTGCAGAAACCATTATGGAAATAAGTATTGTAATGATGGATATTTACAATTGAAATTTCAAAAATCAATTCGAGAATCAATTATTGTTATGTAACAAAATCAATTTTTTTCAAAAATCAGTGATTATTGTTTGTACAAATTATTTGTTTCTGATATTATACATCAAATATATATTATAAAACAATCTAACCTGAAAAACGTGTTTTACTACTACTTCTATGTATTTCAATGATTCTTCATCTGATTTTATGCTCATTCAACAACAATGGACATTCAGCTCCAGAGGTTCATAATATTCTATTATTATAGTATCAAAAATATTGAAATCATCAAAAAGCCTCATCTGAGAAATGTGTTTTACTCATTTCCTGAAGTTAATGTTTTTACTACCATTAAAACACGAATGTTTGCACCTTTGCACTGAGTACTTCTTATATCACTTTCTTTAGCTTCTTCCATTTCTATGAGTATTATATTGTAATAGATTTCCTGAATGAATCATTTTCATCAGCACAAAAAAAAACACTTCTGAAATAATAAACTACTAATTTATAATATTAAGCAGAACATTTAAATAATCAATGATTATTTTAATGATATGATAATACTTTTTTGAATTTTTGGAAACCTATCAGAAGTGAAATTTCGACATTTCAGATTGTATTTAACAATAAAAGATTTATTGCTATTTTATTCAAATTTGGACCACATTTGAATGCACGGCACTGGACAGTTGTACCAAAGATGACCTCACCCCCCGAAAACGCCGTAGTCAGCGCCTCCTACCTTTACAAAACAATGCAACCAGTACATTCAGTATCTATTCCTGTATGATCTGAGCTTCTGTCTTATTCGATTGTCGTGTTTGGCCGTTTTTGGTCGTTCCTGATGTTCGTGCAGTGTTGCCGACGCGAGGAAATATCTGGCGCATCTTGGTAAATTTTCGACACTTTTGAAAACATGATATATATGTATTTATGTTTATGAATGACATGATGAAAATGAGTCTTCATAGATATATAAATAAATATATTTGAATCAAAATTTCAGTAATTTAGAATGGAATTTGATAAGTTTTTTTGTCAGAGGTAATAATGAAAATAGTTGAAAATCTTTCTCAGACTGTCATCCTCGAACGACAAATATTAAGATGCCTGAATCAGTACATCATGTTTGCAATCATATGTGATTTTGTTTCGATCAAAATCAGTGACAAAGTAGGAAATTAGGCTATTATGGGTTTAGTTTTATTATTGATTCGTAGATGGCGCATAATTGATCCGTTAATAAGATTCCATCCAGAGGATAAAATATTATGTTTTCATATATTATAGGAATCGATTCATTAGAGTTCAAACCATTCCTGAATATTCCTGACTTATTCATTCAATCTTAATTTCGCTGGCCTTGGAATGAATATAAAGTATATTTATATATCTTCTTTCATAATTCGAATTGAGATTCTCCAAAGAACGATATGTATATGTCTACAACAGGTCACAGTTGATTTCATTTAATAAAATAAGTCAATAATTCCGAGACTCGAAAATCATGTACTTGGCATGCTGCCTACGAAAATATTTTTTTTCACATTGGCAATGCTGTGAATGCTCGACCTGCTGACATCGAGACCTCGATTCCTCGATGATCATCAGGGTTGCCAACATGCGGGTATTTCACCCGAAAAGCGGGTATTTTCTACTCTGGTGGGTATTTTTCGGGTAAAATCAAATGTCGGGTAAAAATCGGGTATTTTGATTCGAATAATAATCTGTGATGTTCAAATCGAAACATTCGAATGATTCGAACCTTCGTTAATCTGTGGTCGAAACGACCAACCACAGAACTGTGTTTTATTTCTGTGCGAACCCGAACTCTACCACGAAACTCAATTTTCTTAAAGTCGTATGTCTGTGGTTATGTATTTTATGTTCTATGATTTCCAGATGTCGTCTGTCACTGTCAGTCAAAGTTCTCAGTCAGAATTTCAGAATTCAGAGTCAGGGTCAGGGATTATAAAGAGAAATATTATTTTTAATAATAAATACCTCAATACTCTACCCTCTACCTTCCATGTGATGGATAGATGGTTGGAAAAATCAAAACAAACTGTAATAATAATGAGATATTATTTTGTACGGATAAGTATTATATGAGTAAGACTATTTATTTTCAGGTTACATCTGCTGTTGAAATTCCGAACTCATCAGTCATAATAAAGGTAAACGAAATTTAGACTGGAATCAATTGGCATTTGATGAGGTACTAATTGCTCAATGTCTTTCAGAAAAATGCCAGTGAAGATAAAAGAAAACCGAATAAATTCAGTAGAATTTGGACGGAGATACCCGAATTCAAAACTTGGATTGAAAAGTCTCTAAAATATAAAAATGGGAATGAAATGGCATACTGTAAATTGTGTCAGTGTGACATAATTGCACATAGAAGTGATATCCAACGGCATTCTAATTCCAACAAGCACAAATTCCATGCCAGACAAGTTGAAAAAACTAAAAACATTCCAAGTTTATTCAACAATCCATTAGATGAAAAAATCAGAAGGGCAGAAATCAAGCTGTCTGGTTTAGTAGCAGTAAAAAATTTGCCATTTTCCCTAATGGATTTGTTGAGCCCTCTTTGTGGGGACCTATTTCCAGACTCGGAAATATTCTGAAAAATAGCTTAGGTAGTGATAAAAGAAGAATTTTACAATAAAATAGCAAAACCAGGCTGTTTCTTTTCCATAATTGTAGATGAAACAACTGACCAATCTTCAATTAAACAGTGTGCATTTACCATAATATATTTCTGTGAAGCCAGCAATAGGGTAAAAACAAAATTTTTCGACATGGTAGAGTTAGCATCAGCCACTGCAAAAAATTTATATGATTGTCTGAAAGAGGTTATTGTGTCTAAGAATATTCCGTTGTCAAATTTGGTTGGCTACTCTTCAGATACAACCAATTGCATGTTTGGGCAGAATGTTTCTGTGAATGCTTTTTTGAAACAAGAGTTTCCACATATAGTATCCATAAAATGTTCATATGATTCACTTATGTGCATCCAAAGCCTGCTTACAACTACCTCGTTCAGTGGAGGGCCTATTGAGGTTCTTAGGATCTCACTTCAGTAGGAGCTATTTACGCCAAGGAACATTTAGAGAATTCCAACAATTTTTTCAAACAGTCATACATAAAATATTAACGCCTGCTGTAACTCGATGGCTTTCTTTAAAAGAATGTGTTGATCGTGTGTTGGAACAGTTTGATCCTTTAACTGCATATTTAAGGCAGACTATTTTTGATGCTGAAGATCACTCAAAATTAACAAAAGATATGTTTGAAGTGATGGAAAATAAGTTTACCAAGTTTTATCTTGAATTCATGTCCTATGTTTTAGGACTGTTAGTTGATTTTAATGTATTGTTTCAAAGTGAATCTCCACTTTTATATAAATTGAAGCCAGAAACTGAAAAGTTACTCAAGAATTTGTGTTCTAATTTTATTGACATGAAACATAATAAAGATAAAAGAAATGATATTTTTCAATTAAATCATAGGAATCCAGAATATTTCGTACAAATTGAAAAACTTTATTTAGGCATTGAAGCAAGTGAGACGTTTCAGGAATTACAAAAACTCAATGTTCCAAGTACTGAGTGTCAACAATTTTTATTGACTTGTCTCAATTTTTATTTGGAATTGGTTACCCAAATAAAAACTAGATTTATATTCAATGACCCTGTTTTTGATTTAATCAGTATTGTAGATCCTGCAGTAGCTCAATCTTTCGAAATAAAATCCTTGAATAATATTCTGGAGCGATTTCCTGTATTAAAGGGTGTCTTACAAAGTCAAGATCTTGACAATGAGTGGCGAAATCATGCATTATTAGAGTATGATCAATACGGCCTAAGTTGTTCTTTGCCAGTCGAAGAATATTGGTCGATAGTTTTTGGAATGAAAAATCCTGTAGGAGACCTCCTATTTCCCAATTTGAAGAAACTGATGTCTCTGCTATTAGTCCTTCCTTTCTCGAATACATCTGTTGAAAGGGTTTTTAGTGACTTAAACAACATAAAAACGGAATCTAGAAACAAGCTTGGAACTGACACTATTTGTTCCATAATTATGACCAAACAGGGCATTCGAGAAAAAGGAGGACTCCTTTCATTTGATCCAAATGATGAAATGTTAAGGACGAACATTTGGAGATCAGATTAGATCTCTATTTTTTTAATTATAATTTGACATTAGCTTTCATATGTACCTGAATATGATGTTTTGTTTTTGTTTGTTGAGAATTATTTTATGATTTGTTTTTTTTTTTGTAATAAATTTTATATATATATATATATATACTGTTTATATACTTATTTTCATTTTCGAAATGACGATTACCTCTTTCAAATTTGCCGCGCTTCAAAACGGCAATCGGGTATTTTCAGTAATCAAGGTGGGTAAAACATGATTTTTCAATTGTGATGATCATGCCTCGATGCCTCGACCCATCGAAACCTTGTTAATATAAACTCGAAAGTGAATGTGATTTGTGAATTTTGTGATTATCATTACCTGTTTGATTAGTTTAATTAACTGCTGATTACAGTGGATGTGACTTTTTTGTGAATGCTAAAGACAATTATTTTGAAATACTTCTGAACTTTCGCTTAATGTGAGTATTGCAATTTTTCTATTATCTAGATTATGTGATGATGTGCTTGTCACTATATTTCACTACATCAAAATGGCGTCGCATAGATTTTCTTTTTTAATTTCGTGGTAAACCTTTGTTTACTTCATAATATTGTATCATGCGATTAACTTTTTTCGATTTTTATATTTGCCCTAATATGAAATGTAACCTCAGAAACATGAATTTGACAATAGAAATGTGAACCGACCTCTATTTTCCGAAATAATCCAACAAATACTGTGGAATTTCACCTTCCTATCACTGGACTTGTTTACATTTATTTTATACACCATTTTGCAGATTTGATTCTGAAAAAGATATAAATATATTTGTCATCCTTGTAAACCATAGTTATTATATATCATTTTTACAACATTTTCCAACATTTTTCACGATCTGTCCAGTTATGGTCCAGTTTCATCGTACAAGACTGCCATTTTGATTGTTTTCATGAGTAATAACATGATTCATTCAGATTATTTTGAAAGCTTCAGTTGCAATTATTATTTTAGATACCAATTGTATATTCGACATCATCTGAGCCCCATAAAATTACCGAAATGGAAAGAAAACATAAACTGTTAAGAGAAATATCTGATAGACCTAAAAGGCGATTGATAAAAATTCAAAAAGAAGAACTTTCAAAGCGTTTTAGATGTGAGAACCCAAATGAGAGCTATGCAAGGACTTCAGGCCTAAAAACTTCACATAATAATGATTATAAAAGTCCTGATATAACGGAAATACCAGCAATGGTATTTGAAGCAGATCATGATGTTGACATTACTGAAACCTCGACTGGAACACTTGAAACTAGGCTTTATAATGAAGATGAAATTGAAACCCCAATTATCAGTGCCAGATTCGAAACATCTACAATGTGTGCCCAATAATGTCCCTCAAAAGGAAGATTATTCAGATCTTTTACAGAAAATAAGAGTTTGGTCTGTGACCCATAATATCACCCATTCTGCCGTCTCTGATCTCCTACAAATTCTAAATGAGACTTTACCAGCTCTGAAAATATCTGATGCCCGAACATTATTGCACACTCCAAGAAAAATTCCAATTGAAAAATGTGATTCTGGATCATACTGCTACATAGGCATTGAAGCGGGAATAAAAATATCTTTGAAAAAATATTATCCCAATAATATTCCACACAAAGTTACCTATGACATCAATATAGATGGGTTGCCAATGAGCAAATCATCTGGTAGCCAATTTTGGACTATTTTAGGTTTAATAAAAGAATCTTTCTATACTGAGCCATTCACAATTGGAATCTTTCATGCAAATAAAAAACCTGAGGATGCCAACAATTTCTTGAGAGAATTTGTCAATGAAGCAAAAAAATTGGCTGAACAGGGCATGATATATAAAAAAACAATTATTGAAATAGTCTTGGGTTGCATAATTTGTGATGCGCCTGCAAAAGCATTTGTGACATATACTAAGATCATTCTGGTTATTTTGGCTGTAGTAAATGTATACAGGAAGGGGATTATGTGGATGACCATGTTAAATTTCCAGAAACAAATAATGCATTAACAACTGATGAAACGTTTAGACTGCAGCTCCAAGAAGAACATCATAAGGGTGTGTCTATTTTGACAGAGTTGAATATTGGCATGGTCACGCAAATTCGTCTTGACTACATGAACTTAGTGTGTTTGGGTGTGATGAAGAAGCTCCTGTAATTCTGGATTAAAGGAAAAGCTGATGTTAGAATAAACAAGCCCAAACTGGAATCTTTAGAGCACAGTTTTTTGTCTTTGAAGTCCTGTATACCCACGGAATTTGCTCGTTGTCCCCGAACATTACATGAATTGGAAAGGTGGAAGGCAACAGAATTGCGGCAATTTCTTTTGTACACTGGACCATGTATTTTATCAGAAATTTTATCTCGAGACAAATACATACATTTCCTCACATTATCATGTGCAATTAGACTTCTTTGCAGAAAAAACCTCTCACAGGAGCAAAATCAGTATGCGAAGAAACTTTTGCTACATTTTGTTGAGAATTATTCTACAATATATGATGAGAAAAACATGTCATACAATGTTCACAATTTGATACATCTTGCAGATGAAGGAAAATTGCATGGCTCTCTAGATGATTTTAGTGCATTCAAATATGAAAATTGTATGTATGGTATAAAAAAAAGCTCAAGACTACCAGAACGGCCACTGAAACAAATCTATAACAAATCAAAACAACATCTAAACAATTGAAGGTGCCATTCAAAGATTTTGTAATAACTGAAAAGTGTCCAAATAATATGATTAAACTGAAATCTGGAAAAATCATGAAAATAAACGATGTTGTGCATTCCAAAGATGTTAGTATTATTGGTGAAATTTATGAGACAAAAAATATGTTCAATGTTCCTTTGGATTCTAAAAGCATTGGAATTGAAATAATTTGTGAAGACAGTCTTGAAATTGAGGAAATTCAAGCAGAAGAAATTCTCAGCAAATGTATGGTCTTGAAAATATCAGATTCTAGAATATGCATTGAACTGATACATGGTCACCAGGGAGAAGCTCATTCAAGAAAACAACCTTTTTACAAATACCATCTGACAAAACTATGAATGTTGTTATTACACAGGCCTTTTTTTTATCAATAGACAACATTCAGCTTCTATTTAACAGTTTACCTTACAACTTCTCTATCATTAAGAAGTGATGATCGACTTCCATAAATCAACATATTTGGTGAATATATTTTAATTCCTATTGATTTGTATTATACATAGTGAAATTTAAGTATGTGGCCAAACTTCAAGGGGCGATTCTTATAGTGATTCGAAGATGAAAAGTTTTAGTTTTTTTTGTGAATACAGTACCTAATGTCTTAATTAGTACCTCACTACTACAAATAAGGCTGCAATATTTCAACAAAATTGGATCAGATATTTGAGCAATATTTACGAAAATTCCGTTTTTTTTTTAAATTGACACCCTATATCTTGAAAACGGTGTATTTTTGGACCCATGTATACATGGACATTTTGACTTGAAATCACTCGAAAAATCAACTATTGAAGTTTTTCCACATACATGAATAACACCCTGTACATATCTAACTGCAACTATTATATTCAGTTGGTATAACCCAATAATACTCATCCATGGTGAAATCATCTGCTAATAATCATAATATTCAAAAGCATTCTTGCATGGCAAAAAACACATTAACAACTAATCATCACTATTCTACAATATTGATATAAATTTGAAAGGTATTTGTTAACTAACAGTATTTTTCAGAATGTATGCAGTAGTTCAATTCATCAGTGAATCAACTAACCAAGATCTATCTTTCAGTGAAGTTCCTCTGTCATGGCTGTCAGAGGACCAAAAACAGTGCTGGTGGCCTCCAGGCAATACTGGCATTTATATTATATTTATATACCAAACCAAAATACCTGGGAGCAATATCCTGTCAAGGTCGAATGTATTTGTGGTTGGTATATTATATTCCCTTTGTATCATACTTCAATAAACTCAATTTCATATGAGATATAAACTACTGGCAAAACGTTATGGTGATTGAAATTCAAACTTAAATTTTCAGTGTACTTCCAGGAAGCTGAAGCCGTGGCCATCAGCTCTAGTGATGATGACAATGTTAGGGCTCCCAAACCAAATAGAAAATATAATCCAGACGTTTTCGAAATGAATGATGTGGATGAATGTGAGTAATATAACTTACCTATAATATCACCTCTTATTTTGATGAATATTTAATTCAAAATAATTGATTTTATTCATCTTATTTTACAAGATCAACTGCCAATACCCTCTCTGCCACTGCCAATTCCCCCGGTATCACTTACACAGTCACAGTCACTTCTACCACCTTCTAATGATGAATTGAATATGAGAGTTGCTGAGGCTGTTATGATTGAGGAAGGTAAATAAAAATGATATTTGAATCAATTCACTACTACTACTACTATATTTATAATGAACACTGATCCTTTTATTGCAGATACTCAGTCATCCTCAACAACAATGAGTAGTGTCAACACAGATCCCCATATTCTAGATATTTCCAATAACAGACAGTCTCCAATGAATACAATTCTGGAATCAGCAGAGTCACCAGAAGTGCCTGCTAAAAGTGCTAGTGAGTTTCAATTTTCAATAGATGATATATAATATATAAGCTCATCAGTATAGTTCACTCCTGGTCTAATAGAAAATATGTATTGTGTTACTAAAGGTCTATTCACATGACAGTATAATGACAATGTTAATTGACTGTCCTGTCCATATTATTGGTGGATAATAAACTTCCTTAAATAGTACATAGTTTTGAAGTTACACAATGTTCTTGATTGCAATGAGAACTATAACTACTTTTTTACACATAATTATCTTTTGGACACAGAGTGTATAATAGGCGGCAGGTTTAATCAGACTCTTCAAATTGTTCAGCAATTTATCGTTTACTTCAGGAACCACTGATCACAACTGCTGCAAAAATTTTGATATTATCATTCAGCTGATCACTAAACTAAATATCAAAGTGACAGATTTGAAGAAAAGCATACAAAACACAGCAGTAAGATTTCCTACTGAACAACTAGACAATATTAAAAGTCAGTTACCTTGTAAAACTATTGAAGACTTAGAAGGGCTAGAAAGTTCCATCCAAATGAACAAAAAACAAGAAGAATCATTGGTGAGAGTATGATTAATCTATATCTGAAATTTTTTGGTGAATAACTATTTTTTCAGAAATATATTATGAAATCAATTGGGGAAACAACAGGCAGAGATTTTACTCAGAGAATCTTCAAAAAGTTATTAACTAATGAACTGGCTGAATTGTGCAGTTGGACGGGAGCTAAACATAATTTTGAGTTGCAAAATTTGGCCATTGTCGAATGTGCATACTGTAAGTGAATACAACCTGAAGTAGCAATATACAAACCTTACAGGCTTTTATCTCATCACTAGAAGACATTTTTACTTCATCACTAGCAGAATCCATTCGGTTATCTGAATTTGTTTCAGGTGCGGTAATCAGCCATTTCCAAATTACCAAGAAGGAGTTTGAAATGCATGTTAAAGACTGGCTGAGGCATGCCAAGCAGAGAAAAGAACGCCAGAATAAGAAAAATGAAATATGTAAGAATCATATTTCCAATATACTCTACCAGGGTGAGTCAGAATAAGATCGACAAACTTCGTGTACGGATTTCTCAACTCATTTTGAGGTGAAAAGTTCCTTTCAAAATATGTCCTAATATGCATCCTCTTTGAGATATAGGGTGTCAAAATTACGAAAAAATCAAAGTTGATATTGATAAGATCTTTTCACCTCAAAATGAGGTAAGGATTCTGTTACGAAGTTTGTCTTATTCTGACTCACTCATATATGAAGCAAATCCAGAACATGCTGTACAGGGTGATAGTTTATATTTTCCTCAATAATATTGGTCATGAAAAAATTTTTAAATGGACAAATTTGAAGTATTTCTAATTGGCATTCAGAATTCAGTACTAGAAAATGCAAAAAAGCATCTTATACCTTAAATTTTTTCATGTACTGGTATTCATTTTTCTAATTAGTAGAGCTCTGTCTCCTGATTTCAAATATATATACTTTATTAAGGCCATCTTTGTTAGTTTTCGAAAAATATACACAGACGACAATGCTGCGATTTCTGGCGTTCTACAGCTGCCTTTGATTTATAGAAAGAAATCTATTTATAAGATAACCTCAATGAAGTAGATTTTAAATCAGGCGAAAGAGCTGTACCGATTAGGATAATAAAATACAGTTGTTCCATTTGAAAAATACCAATTCATGAAAAATGTTTGTATTTTCGATGCTTTTTTACATTATCATAGTATCGAATTCTGAATGCCCATGAAAAGTACATAATATTTGCCAGTTTGAACGTTTTGTAAGACCAGTATTAACTGAAAGTATAAAAAAGTCACCCTGTACTTATAGATTGAACAAAATGATTCTAATATTGTTTTTTTTTTCAGGAATATTCTATATCAGAATACTCACAGATTTCAACGGAAATGTTTTTATTTGTTAATTTTGTTTTTAAAGAATTATATTTTAATTTTCATTTTATGTGCGGTTGAAATATATATGAGTTCAGGAATATTCTATATCATAGAAGTTTAAATGGAAATGTTACTATTTGTTCTTTTTGTTTCTAAACAATATTATTTTTTGTTTTCATGTTTATGCATTTGGAATAATATATGACTATTTTATATGTTTTTGGCTCATTTTCTTCTCCAGTACTAAGGCAATTTTAATTGAACCATCTCAATCATCAAACACTTTATATGTATTTTTTTTAGAATACTTTACCATGAAATGAGTATATCCTTATGATGAAATTCTTCATAAATTTCTTTTCCAAAAAATTGAAACCAATGCTTCTATTTTTCCATTTACAGCCAATTTAATTATTGATTTTTTTTTCAGAACCTCCAGTATACAAGGATGTTTAGTTTCAAATTCACTATATAGATCTATGAATCCATTTTCAACTACTTATATATTTCCAAGGAACTACAAGGCTTTGAAATGCATCAGGATATGATATTGTCTTTTAAAGATTAAGTAAGTTTGTTAACAGAAATTACTCCACTACACATTGATTTCACTATAAATCTCCCTCAAAAATTCTCATGAATTATCATAGAGCAACACAATTTGTACAAAAAATATAGAAAATCCCTGAGGATTAGCAAAAATAAATATTGTGTTGTGAGTCAATTTTTAGCTACTTTCATCTTTGGCAAAAAATGATATGAGAAGGATGTGGTCCAAAATTCGATTAATTTATATTTACTTATCAAGGTGGAAAAGTTAATATCGATCTGTTGCACTCCAACACCCTGTATAGTGTAGATCCATTATAAACCGTACTTGGGGTATAATTTAACCCATTGAAGGTCATCGATATTTCTCTATGATATACCTATATACCTACTACAATTAAGGTAATATTTTTTGTCAAGAACAAGAGTTGAGAATGGGGTTCAAAGTATACAGGAGTAGGAAAAGTATGGAAACAGGTGAATATCACGGAAACTGTTTGTTGGATTTTTATGAATTTATGTAGATACAGAGGGATTTCAAAACGTGGCGAATTTGAAAATTTCATCGCCAATGTTGCCACGTTTCCAGTTATTCCAGAATTATTATTAACTTCCGCATTTTAAATTGAACACCCTGTATTTTATTGAATTTTCAGATTCTCTCTGATGAGCAGATTTCATCGATTTATCACACTTGGGGCCTAGCGGAAATGATTACAGAGATATAGGGTGTGAAAAATTGAGTTTTTTCAATACTAGGAATGTTTTGTGTTGAAACGTCTCTCATTTCCTATCTTGACTTGTGATTTACTATCTACTGACATTTAATCGAAACAAATACAGGGTGTGGTTCAGAACTATAAACCACCCTGTATTTGTTTTAATCAAACGTCAATTAGATAGTAGATCAAAATTTGAGATAGGATCACGAGAGCCGTTTCGACCAATAATGAATAGTTTTGACAGAAAAATATCTAGCAATTAAAAAAAACTCGATGTGTTTCACACCCTATATCTCTGTAATAATTCCCGTTAGACCCCAAGTGTGATAGAGATCTACAAAATGTACTCTTCAGTGAGAATCTGAAAATTCAATAAAATACAGGATGTTCTATTCAAAATATGGAAATTAATAATAATTCCGGAATAACTGAAAACGTGGCAACAATTACGATACAACTTTCAAATCCGCCACGTTTTGAAATTACCCTGTACATAATAAATTCATAAAAATCTAACAAACAGTTGCCGAGATATTTACCAGTTTCCATACTTCTTCCTAACCCTGTATGTCAAATCCCTGATGTGCCCATTGAATTTCAAACTAGACACCCTGTATATGGTATACTCAGGGTTATAATAATCAATCATAAATAAAAATACCAGGAACTTTCCATATCTACATTTTGTAGACGTCATAATATGGTTGAAATTTCTTTTTTAACTTACACAAGATGCAAAAATAAATTTGATTTGCTTACCATAGATGAGTTCCATGGAAATTACAACATCAACATTAATTTGGTTTCATTTGAGGACAAATATAGACTACAAATTCAGTGCCACCATTGTAATTACCCAATTATACAAGTATATAACTTCAATAAGAGGTTCATATTGATAATTTATTTGTTTTGTAATCTTTCCAATGACTGCCAACATGAGAAGTTGCAACGTTGCTATCAATGGTAACTCTAACACACCTACTTTGTGATGTATTAGGTAATTACCAACGATATGCAATGTTGCGGACATTAAGCACTCTCCAATAAGTATTGGTGCTCCTCTTTTGTATCAACATTGTGAAGTCGAATTTCCACAATAGTAATTTCCAACAACTTCCCTGCAACCAAAACTGGTTTGCTGGGTTGCTCTGAGCCATATGGTTGGACATTCAACAGTATGTGTGATAATTCATGAAACTACCAAAATCATATGTGATGTGTATTAGGACCTGTTTACTTGAAGTCACCATCAACAGAACGAAAATGGTGCAACATGTCAGAGATTCTTCAAAAGGTGGAAAATGCCAAATTACGTAGGAACCGTTGATGGCTAACTTATTAGCATCCAGGTACCATATCATGAGGGCTTTTTTTCAATTATAAAAAACACGACAGCATTATTTTGATAGCTAGTTGTGATGCTTTCAACCGATGTTCTGCAGTTGACATAGGCGCAGCTGGTAGTAACCACGATTCAACGGTTTCTAAGGAGTCTGGTTTTGGACATGCTGTGTTGAAAAATAGGTGTCAAATACTTTCAGGTCACTGCTTACCAAATACTGCGGACAAAGTGTTCATTTTTTTGTAGGTGATTCTGCATTTCCCCTGACCGAAACACATGAGTACGATAGGTCTGGCTGAAGAACTGTTGTGCAGGTTCTGTCAAGAAGAGGAAGAAACAGCAGTACACATACTTTGCCACTGTGAGGGCTTGTATCAAGACTAAGGTTCCTTACGCTGGGTGAGGAAAAACCAGGAGCCCAGAGATACACAGGAGATCTGAAAGCTAGCCTAGAGAAGGCGGGGCTAGCCGAAGAACTCTAATCGATTTTGAGGGCAGACACAATAGATCTGAAAAGGTCGCAGTGTGGAGGCAGATAGCCCGAAGGCCCCATTCCAAATCTAATCTACCAAATACTGCTGACAAAGTGTTCATTTTTTTGTAGGTGATTCTGCATTTCCCCTGACCGAAAATTGCATAGGATCCAACAACGCAAAAGCATCTGCTAGAGCCAACAGAGATACATTATGTGATTAATTTAATAGTAATGAAGGAGGTGTGCATTGGCAATAAGAGTCAATAATGAAAAGCGGGTATTTTGTACTCTGGTGGGTATTTTTCGAGTAAAATCAAATGTCGGGTGGAAATCGGGTATTTTGGCAAATAGGCACATGAGAACCTATGATCGGAACAAAAAACCACAGAACTTACTGTGTTTTAGTCCTGTGCGAACTCTTATCACGAAACTGAATATTTCAATAGTCGTATATTTGTGGCTGTCTGTGGTTATGTCTTATATATTCTGTGATTTTGTGACGTCACCTGTCAGTCAAAAATCAAATCTCTGTCATGACTGTCAAGAGGCATGGATCATAAAGTAATGAATGAATATTACAATACTCCACCTTCGATGTGATGGACAGATGGTTGGAAAAATCAAAACAAATGGTAATAAATTGATAATAATGAGAAAGTATTTTGTACTGATAAGTATGACTATGATATGAATAAGTCTTTATTATCAGGTTACATCTGCTGTTTAAATTGCTAACTCTTCATCAGTCATATAATAAAGGTAAACGAAATTTAAGGCGGATTCATTCAGCATTCATTATAGTTACAGTATCATTTCATTTTACATTTTCTTTGCAAAATGGTACCCGTTCATGCAACGAAATAGTTGTCTATTTTCGGATATGTACGCATGCGTATAACTGATAAAATTGACGAACGACGTAGTGAATATTAACAGAAAGCCAAGGTCAAAGAAACAAAAAGAAAGAAAAGAAAGAGTTGGGTTTAGTCTTAGTTTTTCCCGTTTTTTTTTTCTTGTATACAGATTTTGTTTTGTTCATAATTCGAAAACTATGAGGTTTCCGCGGAATGAAAGAGTTGAATTTATGATATCAACTGTTCTTTTGTCATTACTAGTAATGGCTAGGAAGAAAAGAAAACAATTTCGTGTGTATGGTGTCAGACCTTTTCTAAAACATTGTACATAACTTGTAGGCCCTAATCATAGTGTGTATAAATATATATCTTTTCATTTTCCTTATGTTTTAAGGTACTTAGCAGAAGGAATGTCCATGAGAGAAATTGCCAGAAATTTTTTTATTGGCAGGTCGACACCACATTATTAAAGAGACTTGTGAGGCAATTTGAAACATATTGATGCCAATATTCCTGCTTCCCCCAACAGCTCATCAGTTTTCAGAAATTTCCAATGAATGCTGGAAACGTAGGAACGTTCCTGATTGCGTTGCTGCAGTCGATGGCAGACATTATTTTGAAAGCACCAGCTCATTCAGGAACTGATTATTTCTCCTATAAAAAACATTTAGGTAATGCAATATGGAGATCTTCTGTGAAATGTATTACTTGGTCTAATTTTCAGTTCAGTTTTCATGGCTGTTTGTGAATCTTACTATACATTTGTAATGGTGTACATTGGTGCCCAAGCAGATCAGGCATTTCTTCTGAATGATGAAATTATTCAGACTTATTAATCGGACCATCTTACTGAAGAACAAAGAATTTATAACTATAGGATGTCAGGAGCTCGATTAGCTCGAAGAACTATAGAAAATACCTTTGGAATTCTTGTTCAAAGGTGGGGGATTTTAAAAACCCGAATGGCGACTGATATTTCTATGTGTGAAAGCATCAAAAAAGCTTTTGTTGTTCTTCACAATTTCCTTCAGTGTGATGAGGAAAGCCTTCCTGAAAATGAGAGGAGATATTGCCCTACTGGACTAATTGATCAAGCAGGACTAGATGGTTCAATTATTACTGGTCACAATACCAACAATATTGTTGAGGTATCTATAAGGGTATTCAAGGATCAGGTGTTACAGAGATTTGCATTGGCAGATTTTGTATTCTTTTCTTCTTGGCCAGTCTGTCTGCCTCCTTGTTTCCGGGTATCCCCGAGTGTCCCGGGACATTATGCTGACTTTTCTCGATTTTGACAGGTTTTCCAACGCCTTTCTGCACTCGGACACCAAATTGGTTGTGATCCTATTGGATTACACCGCAATACTAGCTGGTCGATAGTTTCCATTAATTTCATGAAATGTCCCAAATAAAAATATGTTTTGTGGTAACACACTTTGTTTAATTGTTGATCATTTGTGGAAGATACTTCGTGAAAATGTTATAAGGGATCAGTTATTATATAGGCAAGGAGTTGTGGTTCTGTGAGCTCTACTCAAAAACAATTTCAGTCTCGCAAAATCTGAATCGCACCTAGTTTGTCAAATTTGGAGGAACTGAAATGGGTTTCAATTTGAGCTTCTGTAGAGTTTGCAGTTTCCAGTACTACAGAGTGAGTATAAAAATAACCATTCTGGTTTCAAAATCAATGTGCTTCTCTTATACTCATACTGTATTGTGCAAATGACAGGAATGAATTCATTTCTAGCCAAACTGTCTATTTATGAGAAATTTCCTGGAACACTTCGATTTTCATTTTTGATATTCCACATTTATAAGTGGAAATTGAATATACAGGGTGATCCACGTTTGAGTTCTGATGTCTGCGACAATTTAATCGAACGGAACACCCTGAATATTATTGAACTTTTCGAATCTTTATGTGAAGCTGGATTCAAAATTATTCACACACAATTTTTCTTGAAAAAATTTTCAAAAATATTTTTTCAAAATTTTTTTTTCGAATTTTCAATATCAATTTCTTTCCAATAGCTAAAAGCAGGTGACTCACTTACAGGTATGCACTGATGATGACTTAACAGTCGAAAGCGCTCTGCTACGAATATTGAATGAATTATCTTGCACGAAATACAAATCTTCCCTCCTTTGGCTCAAAACACCAATCCACCATCCCATCAATTTATAGGAAATTTCAAAATTCTCCTCTTTAATACTTTATCACTTCACAGAAATTATTTCAATTGTGAAGATGATAAATGTGAAAGTATGTTCCTTACTATGAAAAAACTTTCTATTCATCAAGATGATACTAAAAAAATCACAAAGGATTATACCATTCAGGAATAAAAAAAAGTTTCTGATTCTGATGAACATACTCTTCACAATGAGTTACATGAATTAGCCTCACATTATGTAGCTGGTTATATACTCAAAAAAAAGAAACAAGTAGCCTGTTCTGATTGTGAAAATTGTATGTTCTCAAGGAACTATGATTCACAAAAAAATTCCCTGACTTTAGTGGGAGAAAATGGTGGTTGTATCAGAAGATTGTGCTATTCTACATCTATATTTGTTGTATCATTTCATGTTATTTTCAAAATAATAAATATTTGTTGAGATCAGCAACCATATTCTAAATATTAAGTTGATCAAATCGAGAGCATAATAAATAGCAATGTTGATTCTGACTTGCAACAAAGAGGAACATAAAGTGAATATCATTAAATCAATTATTAAATTTACTGTCAGAACATTGATACATATCTGGTGTAAACGTATGAATCAAATTATACAAGGCAAATTCAAATTGTATATCATTGGATCGAATAAAGTTAAGCTCCAAGCAAATAAAATTCGTTCTGATAGGATTAGGAAAAAAAATGTCGAACAACCTTAACATGTTATTGATAGTATAAATGCTAATCAATAAAAAAAGTTATGTTATTAAGTTTCCATTATTTTCTATGTTGAAACGTCTCCCTGCACTTCGAAAAAGTTATGTTATTCAGTTTCCATATTCTTCCTTATTGAAACTTCACCCTGCACTTGAAATTTCGAGATTTTGTATGTGTAACATAACTAAGTGTTGTTGAGGTTTTAAACACACTTAAACCATAAAACATTTGAATACATCAAAATTCCTACTCAATTTCAAGTTTTTAAATTTCCCTCTATATCCAGATTCAAATTTCCCGCATCCTGTTTGAGGAACCCCCCCACCCTCCGATTGTACTGATACGAATCTTTAGATTCCATATATAAAACAAAATTCCCACTCTATTTCGAGTTTTAAAATTTCCCGAACAATATCCATATTCAAATTTCCCGCATCCCGTTCAAGGACCTCCCCACCCTCCGATAGTACCGATACGGATCTTCACATTGCGATTGTAATCATCTACAGCAGTAAGCAATGTCGTGAACCGTCTATAGGGTGGGTGGTCTGTGGCTTTATGTCTCTCAAGTTCACTCCTAGCGAGTCAATCCGACAACGCCGCTTCCTTACTGATAACAAATCGAGCACCTGCTATCTGCTATTGAAACTTCAACAACGAAATAGCACTTTTAACCACAATATCCATAGCCAATATGACATATTGTTATCACTTTCACCGATGCGACCATGTTAAATACTTATGTATTGATTTATAATTTGGATCTGATCAAGATAATAGTGAACACTGATGAAGTAAGTATAAAAGATAGATTATTTATTATGTAGCAGGTAACGATTCATAGTCAGATTCAAGTAGTCACATGCACACATGTGCGTTATCAAAATAGACTGGTCGCCACTGGATGCCAAATGTATATATCATAATATCTACAGGGTGTAAATTTGAAAACTTTCGATGCGAATATCTCGCGAAATAAAAAAGTTAGAAAAACGCCGCTTGGCAAAAATGCTAAAGAGTTGAGGGAAACTAGAACCACCATATTTCAGTGAAGGGATGAGTCACCCTGTCAGCGCAACACACCCCAACTTTGAAATGTCAAATGGCACTACCTCTTTTGTGATACCTCAAATGAACGGTCTCAGTAAGTAGTATTCACCTGTACAAGACTTTTCATCCACCCACTACAGGGTGTACGAAACACATTAATTCGAGGGTCTAAATTTGAAAACTTCCAATGCGAATATCTCGCCAAATAAAACAGTTAGGAAAACGCCGTTTGGCACAAATGCTACAGAGTTAGGGGAAACTAGAACCACCATACTTCAGTAAAGGGATAAGTCACCCCGTCGGCGCGACACACTCCATCTTTGAAATGCCAAATGGCACTACCTCTTTCGTGATACCTCAAATGAACGGTCTCAGTCAGTAGTATTTACCTGTACAAGATTTATTTTCCACCCACTACAGGGTGAACGGAAAACATAAAGTCGAATAAAATAAAATGCAGCGAATGCCGATATATTCCAAGAGATGTGTTCCAAAATGTTAGAATGGCATTCGAACATCGATTATACTATTGCTTAGAACAGAATGGAATGCATTTTGAACATCTGATCAAATAAAATATCCTTTTAACACAATTCATTTTATTTTATTCGACTCTATATTTTTCGTACACCCTGTAGTGGGTGGAAAAAAAATGTTGTACAGGTGAATACTACTGACTGAGACTGTTCATTTGAGGCATCACAAAAAAGGTAATGCCATTTGACATTTCAAAGTTGGGGTGTGTCGCGCCGACGGGGTGACTCATCCCTTGACCGAAATATGGTGGTTCTAGTTCCCCTTAACTCTTTAGCATTTTTGCCAAACGGCGTTTTTCTAACTTTTTTCTTTCGCGAGATATTCGCATTGAAAGTTTTCAAATTTACACCCTGTATATAGAATAGATCTATTGTAATAGACATACATTGCAGGTCACCATTCCCCTCACCCAATCTTTCAGGATTTGGGCAATCACGAGAGTTGGGGTAGTCGCACAAAATTCATAGTTTTTCTGCGGGCAAAAAAACATGAATTGTTCCAGACATACTCTTTACTCTTCTTGGTATTTTCTTATAATGATTCGTTAACATAATTACGGATTTCCGTAGTGAAAGTTGACCCAAAACGAGCCATTTCAATTTATGAGTGACTGATAGGTATGTCAAAGTTCGACAACCGTAGCACTCTTATGCTGGCGAACAGAATAGCCGCTCATATTGTTTGTTTGTGTAAATAGCCGCTGATATCGCATATCATGTGACCTCAATCAAGAAATGCCATAGGTCCAACCAAGTCGGTCGTGGGCCCACCATGTACTCACGGCGTCGGGGTGGGAGTAGCCTCAGGTGATTCCAGACACCACTGGTTAAAAGCATGAGGTCCCCACTCTTGTGTGTGTAAAAGGCCGCGAACGAACACCCATCAAACGGGACTGGAGTATTCTGGTCGACATGGGTAGCTGGGCTTGCCCAGCGAAAACTGGAACTTTGGTGCACCTTGTGCCTTAGTCCGTCAGGGAGGGGCTAGCTTCAAGCGATCCTATCGCCAGACATCATAGCCGGGTCCTCTCCTGTAAACGAGGAACGTGTAAAAGTCCTCGAACGAACGCTCATTCAACGGGACGAGAGGATTCTTGTCAACATGAGTAGCAATCAGGCGAAAACCTCTTGCGACAGCGACCCATCAACCGTAACAAGAGGGATCTTGTTGACATGGGTACCTGGGGTGCTGAGGATAGCCCCATCAGGCCCAACATACGGCCTGGTGCCTCACCAATTGGGTTGGACTCCAGGGGGCAGCGGTTTCCAAAAAAACACCACCGGACTACGGTAGAGGAGGTCAATTGGGAGGATATCTTGCCTGCCTCGGCGGGTGAGCAGCGTTTCTCCTAGGGCACTGACACTGCAGAGCCAGTAGTCTGTTTTATCAGACGGCCTCACCGTTGGTATAATGAAATGGTAGCAGGAGAACATGTCGTTAGATAACGGAGATGGCTCTAGCGCGCTGATTTGGCGTATCCAAATCTTCCATTTCACCTTGGGGTATTCTGTCGAATAAGTCGAGTGACAGGGGACCGGCAGTCACCCACTAGGGGAATCTTGGGAAGGGGGGGTGGGACTTGATCTCACCCGTTGCTACCACAGCAACATTATTGATTGATTGATTGAGGTCCAACCAAGTGTGAATGAAATAATCGCACTACAGCACCATTTTTGCACCAGTGGCTAACAGTAAACTTATAGCCTCTAACAGGGTTCCTAGTAATGACCCACGAAATCGTTGCCAGCAAATTTCAGTAGATTACAGTAAAAAAATCGAAATTGTAGCCATTAAATTTCAGTAAAATCGAAACGATAAAATATACTGGGCAGTACTGTCAGAGAATATCGGAACATATTCATAATAAGTATGGAGCTAAAAGAATCATTTAGTTATTTTTTAAATTGTTGATAACTTTCATAGATAATACAGCTATTTTTTGTTTTAAAATTTGTTTTCATCTATTTTATTATTATAAAATTTCATCAAAAGTTCACTATATTTTATTCCAATATATAATATTCCTACTGAAACCATATCAAATCCCTCTTTCAATATTTTTAAGACTATAAAGCTAGCAGAGCACGGTGACCGATTTTCAAAATTATAAAAAATTTAATCTATTTTCCTCATTAGGATAGCTTTATGGACACATTCATATAACCAGGTGATTGTGAACTAATTCGAAATTAGATTCATCCTGAAGTGAAATTGGGCATTCTTCTGAAATCTCTGGTGAAGTCTTCATGACAGAGACTAGAGATCTATTAGTCTTCTCATTGAATATCTTCATCGATATAAATGTGATTCCACTAGAAACATGAATATTGGAGATGTATGTAGAGTTTTTGAAAAGCACAATATGATTTTGTTTTTGGATCAATGACAAATGATATTTATCATTCAGGACGTGGAAAAAAATTCTTAATTGAGAAAACCTAATCACGAATCTGCGATTAGAGGTCTATAAAAATAACAAGTTTTCATTTCCATTCTCAGATATACAATTATAAACATGAAACAATTTATATATAAAGAAAAACATTGAGAATTCGCATTCTGTATGTGATGAAAATATTAATTCTTTCTCGGTTTATTCAACAGAAATCAACTACTTTCTTGGCTATGTGCCACGACGAACATTGGTTCTGTCTAAGCGGTGATGATATTGAAATGAGACACAGTCTAAGAATCGAAAAGTACTTCATATTCAGAAATGGTGCATGGTTTTTCCAACTTCACATTCCGATTATAATGCTACCTCAATGAGACTCCAATTTCAACAAGAAATTTGAAGTCCCAGTTAGCTAACAACGAGTCCAATTTGGCATCTGAATGAGAAGTGAAAAGTGACCAAAAGGGCCCCAAATGGAGGATCTGGAGATCTTGGTATGATTCACAAATCGAATCATGTTAAAGCAGTTATTTTATATCCAATGGCGGTAATGAATTATCAATCATTTCACTACTGCGAATCAGAATTATGCTATTGTATTGCATTAAAAATAATAATCATCAAAAAATACTTACTTTTATCTGTAGAGTAGTGAAATATCCAATCGTAAATCCACAAGCACCTCCAACTGCAATGATTGACCAGAAGTAAATTTCAGTCAATCTGGTATATTTGTACAGCTGGCCGAGTTCGCCATTCAGAGCCATGAATGGCATCAAAATTATACTTGCGTATACGTTGTTTGCATACGACAGTGCCCATATCTCGCCATTCACCTTGGGAAGTACTTTCTTTGTGAAAATTGAGAACAAAGATAGGGATAGTGAACCTAGAATCCCGAATATGAAACCAGGTATGGACAAACTACCTGAAACAAATGCGACAGTCAAGTCAAAAATAACAATGTATTATACAGGATGATTCAAGGTGGATGACATAATTAGATATTTCTGGTGAACCCGACAACGGATCACTTTGAAAATTTGATGGAGAGCATATTTGGACAGTCTATTAAAAAGTAGTGGCAACTTTGATTTTCCGATTGAAACATCATATCTTCTTTAGAATCTCCAATCTTCTAACCAATTAACATGAAAATTCCCTATATATACCGATGTTATCGTTTTCGAAATGAATATTGATTCCAATATTTTTCTTCGAAAATCATGAAAATTCTAATATCATTGTTAGGAAGTACTATGATATCTAAATGCGGTTAGGAGTTGGGTGATACTTGTGGCCTTTCCACACTGAAGCTTAGTCTCCGTTACTTCAATATCAATCAATCAATCAAAATATGCTATATTATCAGAATAATATCTTATTGACAAAGCGTGTATATATAAATGTAAATTAAATTAATAACATTTGATAAATGTATAAAAATAGCCACTATCATATAAAATTGATTTTAATCAAAACAGTCCCATATTGAAAGTCGTATGTATACACATACATAAATATGTCATACAATACAGAGTGGTGGAAAGAAAAAAACAGTTTTTTCGAGTGCTTGAAGAAGTGTCTGAGATTTCATTAATTATAATTTCAAAGAGAACACCCTGTACATTATTGAAAATTCGGAGAGCTATTGGAACCAGCTTTTTTTCTATGTATATCATAGTTACTTATATCTAACCAGTCAAGTTATGAAGCGAATATTTGTGAAAATGTCCCATCAAAATGGTATCTAAAATTCGGTATCTGGTAAGCGTATGCATTCTATATAATCAAAGTCTTTCGAAAGAACGCATATTAACTGATTCAGTTCAGTACTAGTGAAATGTTTTAGTTAGTGCAGAGTTTTGGCCGAAATTGCCAGAATCTATCTGCCTGCTGATTGAAGGTTTTTTTTAGTGTAACATCAAAGTGGAAAGAGAATTCTTAGGATCATCATGATTACTGTTGAAGGTATCTCTGTATATTTGTGTAGGTATTAGCTAATAGCTTCATTTTCAAGAGAGCTCATTGTACAGGGTGATTCACCATAAATGTCCCCCCTTCCCTCTAGCTCACTTATTTTCGAACCGATTTAAAAATTTGAAAAATCATCTAAAATTATTTTTCAGAACTTTTTCCCGTTGCATCAGAAAATACAGGGTGCTCGGAACAAACGATCTACAGAGTACTACTTGATTTTTTCAAATGGAACACCCTGTATTCCATTGTATTTTTAGATTCTCCCTGAAGAGCTGATTTCATCAATACATCACACTTGGGGTCTAGCATGAATGATTACAGAGATATAGGGTGTTCAAAATCGAGATTCAAAAAATCAATATACGCAGACATATTCATCTAATAGAACGCTTCACTAGGTTTCATAGAAGTGATCATAGGTGGCAGGGTCTTCTGAATATGTGAGTAATGTCAATATGACAAATGAATAATGACGGGCACACCGAGTAAATAAGAAATTTTGTATTGTTATGTTTTTCATAAATCAACATCATTTGAATATTTTCAAATGGAGTTTTTCGTACAGCATTTCTATAAATACAGTTTGGTAAGTGATTGTTGTTCATATAGAATCCATATTTTTCCAAGATAATTGTTTGATGGTGAGAAGTAAACAAGTCCCTCATATGTACCAACATGCCACTTGGCCAATATCATTCATATTCATCATTGCAGATATCATGGATCGTGATACTGGAAATTTTACCATTTACATTGGTGGATATAACAATGCATGAGTTATAAGATGAAGTAGATACTTGATTTGATGCAATCTGTGATGAAATTCCATCTGATTGTGATTCGGTTGATTGCAATGATGGAGCCAATGATTCTGACGAGGAGAATGAAATACAGGAAATTGTACCCGAAATACTACCAGACGACGATATTTCTGAGTGATTTTCAACTCTCAGAGATTGCGGCAAGGATCAGATCCGAGAAATAATATCACTTCGCCATGTAGTGCTCGAAACTTGTATACTGCTCCAACTTGGAATGAGAACAATGTTATTGAAGAACCTCAACAGTTTGCAGCAAGTTCCGGAGTACTTGATTTCATCATGAATATGGATGAGCAAGATCCTGGTGATGAAATGAGAATGAAGAAAAACTGAATGAATTAATTCATAATCACACATTACGAGTTGTAGGGAAAGAAATTGCTATTATTATGAATATGGGTATTGAAGCTTTTTTATCTAGAGCAATAAATGTATTCATTCAGGAAAAAAGTCGAATAATTTGTAAGCCTCATCTGAGTGAAAAACAAAATAGGGATGGAATACTGCAAATCTATTTATTTATTGAGAATTTATCTGAGTAAGGACAAGGCGGTACCCACACAGCACGAAATATTCAATAAATATTGCCACAATATTACAATATTGCAGTTACATTTGCAATATTTCAGATATATTGCAGAAATATCGTATTGGTATATTGCAATTTCAATATTTCGAAATATTACTGCAATGACACTAATTAGTATTTTCATATGATTGCGACGTTCATCGACAAGTATATTTTTTATATCTGCATTATAATATTGAGATATCGCTTAAAATTATTGATTGCCTCATGGGTAAATCATGCAATCTTCAAGAAATATTGCAGCAATATTGAATATTGAATCATTTTCCAGAAATATAAAATGTTCATATATTGAAGACTGGAACCTTTGGCACGATAATACACTACACTGTTTTACCACTAACCAAACCGATTTTTGAACACCTCGACACGTGTTTCGCTAACTATGTTAGCATCTTCAGGAGAAGATTAAAGTTTTAATCTCAAGGTAATCTCTAAAATTCCCTTAATGAGAGAACCAGTACTACTAGGTAAGTGCCGTGTGCAACTGATTTTTGTTGATTGAAAGGTATCTATCTCAGCACTCTCAGCAGCCATGTTATCGATGATCGTTGGCGTCTTCCACTTGTGAAATCCATTTTTTAATTATCAAAATGTCGATTATCATCGTTTTGAAATCATAATAAACTCGATAATAACATAAGTACCCTATTTCCAACTATTTGCTGAGTCCATTTTTTGAGTGTTTTTTTTTTAAATTTTGAACACTACCTACCCTATGTTAAAAATGACTATTGATAATGATGTGAGCGTTATGGAAAAGGTTTTAGACGGTTTTAGATACCTATTACCTGAGATTTTAATGTTTTCACTTGTATATAGCTTGTAGACACTTGTAGGTATTGTTAACATATTAAATTGTTTCCAGATTATATAATGTTTCCATGATTTTGCATAAATGGGTATGTAAAATGTAATAAGGATTGTTTTTTGGTACTGAAATTATTGTTGACATGGGTAGAAGGAGAAAACTTAAAACTTCAGTGTCTAAAAGACATGCCAGGCGTATCATTGGGCATCAAACTGCCATGGATTTAGAAGCAATAAATGGTCTATCACCATATCATTCAGTTGAGGAACTTGAAACTGATGATGATCAGTATCCTGATCAATGTAGTGAACATTTGGTGTATTATGATGATGAAAATATGGCCAACAACAGCAATTTCCATAATCTCAGAAATAGTTCTCCATCACTAAGCACTTGCAGTGGATTAATTGAGGAAAGAAACATAGATCCAGTCCTGGTTCCTGATATCCAGAGTAATTGTGAGGAAGAATGCCAAGCTATGAATAATTCACATGAAAATAATAGTGATTTTAATGATAAAAATCTTGATTTTAAAAATCATTTAGCATCATGGGCTGTTAAATATAATGTTCCTCAGAATGCTTGTAATCAATTGCTAAATATTTTGAGAGAATTTACAGATTTTGATCTACCAAAGGATACAAGAACATTGCTGAAAACTCCAAGGAAAACAGATTTGATTTCTATAGATGGTGGAAGCTATTATCATTTTGGTCTGAACAGCATCATTGAAAAAATGTTGAATGAAGTCGAATTGACAAAAATTGACTTGCTTGTGAATATTGATGGACTTCCATTATCAAGATCATCAACAGCTTCTTTTTGGCCAGTTTTGTGTTCTAATACAATGAATAAAAAAGTTTATATTGTAGGAGCTTATTATGGATATAAAAAACCTGAGAACTGCAATGAGTTTTTAGGTTTCTTAACACAGGATCTAGAGATATTATTGAATGATGGATATACAAAGAATGGCAAACAAGTTCAAATTCGTTTGCATGCACTGCAGGGTCCACTTCCAGTCAGAATATCTGCACGACAAGTAAATGATATTTCTAAATTGTTACTTTCTCTGAAAAATACAAAACCAAATGAATTTGTGAGGAGACCTCGCCCTTTGAAAGATGTAAGGCAGTGGAAGGCAACTGAATTCAGAACTTTTTTACTTTACACAGGACCAATTGTATTGAAGAATATCTTGAAGCATGATTTTTTCATTCATTTTATGTCTCTGCGTATAGCTATAACTATTTTAGTCAGCCCAAGACTATGCCAATCTGATGAAAATATAGATTATGCAGAGGCTTTACTCTCACATTTTGTCAGTTCTTTTGAAAGACTTTATGGAGAACAGTATGTCTCCCATAATGTCCACAATTTGCTTCATCTTTGCAATGATGTACGAAAGTTTGGGCCACTAGATTCTTTTAGTGCATTTCGTTTTGAAAATTTTATGTCATCCATCAAGAAACTCTTGAGAAAAAGTGAGAAACCACTAGAACAATTAGTGAGAAGATATTCAGAAATTGAATGCATTGAAATTCCTGAAAAAAATCGGTCTTGTGACTCTGAACTGTGCTTTAGTAGTGAACATTCAAATGGGCCTTTAGATAACCATTTCAATAATGATTATGATTCTCAATATCGAATAATGACCTTCCAGAATTGTACCTTCAAATGTAAAAGCAAATGTGACAATTGTTGTTTATTGAAAAATAATTGTTGCATTGTTATGGAAAATATTGTTAGAGGCAGTGACAATATTATGTATATTGTTGGAAAAAAACTTAAAGAAATTGGAAGCCTTTACAAGTCACCATGTGACTCTGTACTTTTGGACATTAGAATCATATGTGATGACGAAAATTCTAGAAGAATGCGTTGGCCAGTAACTGATATTAAATGCAAAGTATGGAAGATGCCCTACAGAGAAAATTATGTTGTATTTCCATTGATTCATACTAACTGAAGTAAAGTCACTATCCATGTCAACAATATTTTTCCCAAATAAACATACTTGACAATAAGACCCTGAGTTATACAAATATCCAATTTCATGCAGAAGAACAAAAAATGAAAAAATATTCAGTAGTGGAGTTTTCCGATGGCTTGGCATTGGTGCCATCTGTCTGGTTGAATGAAAAAAATGATACCTGCATTTATCCCACCCACATAAAAAGCCAGAGTCGACTAAATAAGGCAATTTTTGAAGAATAGCTACCCACTGAATTTGAGGAATGGAATAAACATTCTGTAATGAGAATATATGGAACATCAGGTGAGTTTTTATTTTTTTGGAATACAACATATATTTTTTGACTTAAATTTACAGATTCTTTTGATAAAGGCATGAGGAAGCTACAATTAGCTGAAGAGACATCAAATGTTGACACAGATAGCTATGATGCAGAATCTCAGGAAAGAGACAATCAGGAGTTAATTCTCCTTCCTGTTCCATGCTAAATAGGGTTTTGGAGCCTGGAAAAAAATCTGTTCTTCATGAAAAAAATATCATATGTACCCCAAAAAGGAGAGTAGAAGATAAATCAAGACAAAAAGAAACAGAAAATATTGATGGACGAGAAAAATTTGTCTCACCTAAAAATCTTCTACAGGGTCATACACATGCAGAAATTTCATCTTCTGAAAATGCATCTAGAAATGGTAATTTTTTTCTAATTTTGCCATCACCTAACTCTGTTCCCATTTCATTTTTCTTTTTTATTTCTAGAGTTTCGAAAACTGGTCCTTTCAAAATTAAACACTTTGTTGAAAAAAAGTGATCAAATTGAAGAGAGGCTTATTGCATTGGAGCAGTTGAGACAAAATAAAGCTGACGATGATGTGGAATCAGATGAGGAAGGCATTGGTATTCCTTTGACAAATTTAGCTGAACTAGATGATTTTGAAGAAAAAATTAAGACTAATTCAGATTATTCTAGAAAATTGGTAAGGATAACCAAATACATAATATATTCATAATATATGTATACATACATTTATTCATATACTAATATGTTTTTATCTTCCATCAGATTAATGTTCTGAAAAGAAGTGGAGGATCAGATGTCAACTCCATTATATATGGGATTATGAGACAACTTCTTACCAATTCCCTTGCCCAAAAATTCAGCTGGGTTGGTTTCAAAGGAAAAAAAAATTTCAAGGAACTCCGTCTGGCCAAACTAATAACAAGTGGGTGTCCCAAAATCTGTGTCTCAGAACTATTTTTTGTATATCCAATTCTATTCAATCAATCATCTCTCTACGTTTCGGAAATATTATTAAATATCATCTTCAGTATTTAACAGCCAACATTTTTCAGAAACTGTTCGTATTCATAAAAATACTATAACTGATGATGTCATTGCCGAGGCGATCAGCAAATGGTTAGCTCAAGCACAACTGAGAGCATCCAGGGAAGAGATGAGGGCCAATAAGAATAAATCGAATAACTCTGTGGAAGAAAGTGATGAAAATTAAAAAACTTATGTTGATCTACTCTTCTTTATATTATGCATACTTCATACTTACCCATCTATCAGTCATGCAATAGTTATTTGTTTTACTAGGCATAAAAGTAATGCTGGTTTCCTAGCCGCAGCATTAAATCTTCTTTTCTGCCCTGTGAAACAAATAATTTTTTCTCCAAGTTCTTTTTGCAAAGTTCAAATAATCCATCATTTTTTGTTCACCCAAGGTCATTGTCAATTTTGATTACCAATTTGATTCAAATTGCATTACAGGATATATCTTTTCATGGGAACCAGAAAATAAAAAAATAAATAAATTAAAAATCCACTTTTAATGTCATTTGGAGAAAAAAATTATTTCATTGACAATTTTTGAATCTGTTGCGATTCAGATGAGTAAACTATAGTAATAAATGATTGTTTTTGTGTACTTTAGAAATTTCGAGTTCTGTTTTGCTGGTTTTGCCGCACATTATCTGATGTTGATAACCTCATTAAAAAGTTGAACATTATAATATATAGGATAGTATATATTATAATTGTGGTCTCAGAACAATGTGCAATAAATTATAAAGGCTGAATTAGGATCCAAATATTTTGAACTTTTGACTCTGAAATTTACATTGATCGAAATGATATGACATGTCATATTATCACAACCCCATTGGAAAAATGTTCTCTAAATTTTATGGCAGTATATACCTTTGAAGGATTCCAAAATATTCAAGTCAATCTGAAAAAAATATCCTTCATCGGCGTATTTGGAATTTTAATCCACCCTGTATAATTTATTATATGTTGTTTTGGGACACCCTGTATATGAAAAATTTCAATATTTCTATATAGTATCTCAAATATAGCTTAAATATTGCATATTATTTCTGCAATATTGTTCGGATATATTATCAAATATATCTGCAATATTTCATGTTAGATTTTGGGGCGGACATTTAGATATTTTAGCAATATTTCTGGAATATTTCATCAATGTTTTGCAATAAAACAAAAATATTTCAAATCTGTCTGGACCATATTCCTGCAATATTTCTGAAACAATACTGTGCTGTGTGGGTAGGGAACAGGGGAGCGTGCGTCCCCCCCCTTGCCCCCTTCTGGACGCCACTGGGCAAGAAGGCGATATCTGATTCATCAGCTAGTCTTCGAATATTCAAAATGAGACTCCTTTGTTTCAATTACAAAATTCGACAAGTATCTGGGAAGATATTTTATACTCCAGATATGCTATCTAGAAATCCCTGTAGGAAGCCAACAAAAAATAAAAGATATTTTGGAAATTTTTTATCAATAACATAATCGGATATTTGCCTTGTTCAGATATAAAGTTGGCGTAAATGAGGATGTTTGAACAAGATGATGAAGATTGTAAATTGAGTAATTGTCGAACCTGTATTTTGGAAATATACATCCGAATTTTCAATATATTCAAGTCAATGAGAAACAAAATTTTGAATAGTCAATGAAGTGTGTTGTTTAATTTATTTTATTTCTATTCATTTGATAATCAAAAAATAAATTATAATATTCTGGAGAGTTTGTTCTTCTACTGTGCGCTGAAGTCCTGAAAAAAATGAGATTGAGGAAGAAAAGACGAGAGGGAAGGTTCATAACACTACCTATAAATAGGAAGAGAAGAGAAAAATATGCCTCTATATATTTTCTGAAAATTAAGGCCTGTGACCTAGAACAATTTTTCAAATTGACCAGAATGACTGTTCCAGTATTCGATAAACTGCATGATTTGGTAGCTCCAATAATTTCTAGAAGGCACATTCTAAGTGTTCCTTGTAGTTCTGTGGTGTGTTTAAGTAGTGTCCTATGCGTCACGGCAGTAGGCAGTGAGACGTGAAGATGTCGACTTGATAGGGAAGACTAGAAATGAGAGTAAATTACACTGATTCTTGAATAGTGCTTTACTTAAGAATCATCTCCTGAGATATCAATATCTTACAGTATTCATCAAGGACATATGGAAGTAATGAAGTCAATGAAGGGTGTTGTTCAATTTATTTGATTTCAATTCATTTGGTTATCAAAAAATTAATAATAATCTTCTGGAAAGTTTTGGTGTTGTTCTCCTATGTGTGTGAGTTCTGGAAAAAATGAAAGTGGGGAAGAAAAGACGAGAGAGAAGGTTCAAAATGCGACCTCTAAATAGAAAGAGAAGAGAAGAAGACGCCTTTATATTTTTCCTGAGAATGAAGGCCTGTGACCTAAAACAATTTTTCAAATTGACCAGAATTACTGTTCCAGTATTTGATAAATTGCATGATGTGGTACATCCAATAATTTTTAGAAGGCAAATTTCTGATAGTTCATGTTCCCAGCAACAATTAGCAATAACATTACAGTAAGTTTCGCACTCTTGCTATGTATTGAATTCACATATTTATTCTATATCACTCATTTTCAGATATCTTTCACAAAGAGGAACTGAATTTGGATGAATTTGGCTTGGGCATACCAGATGGGCTCTACAACAATTAACAAAATCATTCATGAAACCTACATTGCAATTTGGGATGTTCTTTCTCCTTTCCTCTGAAGAAGACTGGATCAATATTTCAAATCGATTTTTTGAGCAGAGGAATTTTCCCAATTGCTTGGTGCACATGATGGGAAACACATTGCAATTCAATGTCCCCCCGTAGTGGTTCAATGATTTTCAACTATAAAATGTTTATTAGGATAGTAACTATGACAGCATGTGACTCTGATTATTCATTTAATATGATTAACATTGGGACATGTGGATCACGGAGTGATAGTGGAATTTTCAAAAATAGTGCATTTAGTGAGAATTTTGACAAGACAATGCATGTACGTCTACCATAAAATATTTCCAATAGTAGCATTGTAGTTCCATACTGCTTAGTAGCAGACGATGCATTTCCTTTGGAGGATTACATCATGAGACATTTTTGTTTTATGAAAATTTACAATTCTGAAAAGTGGAAAGGAAAAAATCTTCAGGCAATAGCAAACCCAGAGAAGATGTAGGTTCATCAGAAGACGAGCACAGGTACCTTCCTTTGAAATATCCATCCAGTGGTGAGACATGAAAAAAAATCAGGCATTCATGGTATATAATCAAGATGAAATTAGTGTGGATCATCAATAAACTATCCATGCGGTGAATGCTAAAATAATGTGAAATCAAATCAAACGGCCATTGAATGTAAAGGAGGAAGTAAAAAATTGAATCACCTAAACTGCAGAAGCAGCTAACAAAAATGTTGAAGAATTATCAAAAGAGTTAAAAAAACCAAGTGGAAGAAGGTGGAAATGTATGAAATGTGCTTCAGAAAAACCTACAATTATTAATGGAATACTTTACAAAAATTGTGTTTATTTTTTAATTTTAGAACAATTCAATCACACTCTAGATCTATGGAAACTTACTGATTACTGATGTAATCGGTAAACAATCAAACCATCAATATTACGTGGCACGCAGTGATAACCTACATAGCCGAAGCGAATAGGCCGACTGCTTCTCGACACGCGTTACTGTGATTCTTGTATACAGGGGGCGCCAACAGTTTGTCAGTTATATGGAAAAAAGTGAATTTCTGGAATATCTATGTTATTTTATTTCTATACGTTATTATGAGAGATATAGGAAAATGAAAATACTTTCAACTTTCAACAATGGATTCTGTAAATATACATACTTGAAAAAAATTTAAGGTTTCTATATTGATGAAATAATATTGTTGACTCAACATATAGACCATTTGAAAAGTAACATTGTCATATATCCAATCATAGGAGTTTTTTCATGATACGAGATATTATTCCTATGAAATACTTCAAGTGTAACTACTTTTGTCCCATTTATTCAAATTTACAATATACAATTTCCTTTTGGGGTAGTACAAATATTTCACGGCTAGAACAACTAATGAAATAACAAAACAAATCAATCAAGTGCATTTTTCATCAACATTTTTTAGAACCAACAGTAAATTTATACAAACTTAATAAAAACTCAAAATATGTTTTATTAATTTTGCCAGGATGGCCAGTCTATAGTTATGGGATTAGACAATTTAATTACTTGATAGCAAAATACATTCAAGTCGAACATTGGCCAACAATCTGTATCTCACAATAGAATATTTTTATGCCATATATTACCAAATAAGTTGAAAAATATACATGATGCAAGAAGATTTAAAATCAATGTGAAACAATACCTGCTAGTGGGGTCGGATAGCGGAAAAAAGTTTCACATCTGGCAACCAATGCGCCCTTTTGGATTCACCCAGTACATGGGTAGACGCGTTGAAAAAGCTCGGGACACAAATTTTTCTGGCTCTCTAGCGGCGTTGATGACGTAATCAATATGGCCGCCATAGTTTTGTGGCAAGCTTTTACATTTCCCTGTGTAACTCGGCTTTGTATTAAAATATTAACCAATATTATTAGTGATTATTGATGAGGAGAAAGTAGGCTTTCCAACGGTATGGAATATATTATCGTTCAAGTTTGTAATTATAGAAATAATTGCAACATAATTTTTTTTTTATTCAATTTTGATTTCTATCGAAACATTTTGCTTTATTGCTCGAAACCCGTTGCATATAGCTAAAAACGTAGCAGATACTTTTTGTTCATCAATGAATTAGCTTTCGGATGGTGTATATTTGTATTTGTATTTATTTATAGTGTTACTACATTGTAAAATGTTTACACTCGTCAATATATGTAAAAAAAAATCGTTTGATAATAAATAGATAAATGAAAAAAATAAAATAAAGGAAATAAAATAAATAACAATAAACATGATCACATTGGTCAAACAAACATATACGCTTAGTTCTATAAATATCACATTTCAGTATTGTTAACTAAAAGCTTTATAAATCTATATCATGTCATGTGTCAATAAGGCTGTGAATTCCTGAATAGAGTAGAAACATTTTCTGATCAGATATTTTTTTAATTTACATTTGAAGGGCATTAAATTTAATTTCTTCATATCTTCAGGTAATTTGTTGAAAAAAGTCGGACCATAGAAATTGAAACCTTGTTGAGATTTCTGAAGTCTATTTGTAGCAATGACAATATTATTGTTATTTCTTGTATTGTGAGAATGGATATCAGAATTTTGTTTGTATTCAGTCAAGTGCTCTTTCACATAAACCAGGCATTGATAAATGTACATACTAGGCAAACTAAGGAAATTATATTCAATAAATAGGTCTTTACAATGTGCCCTGGGACTTGAGCCTGATATAATTCTAACGGCTTGTTTTTGTTGCCTAAAAAGGTTTTGCATGTTCGCGCTGTGTCCCCAAATCAGAATCCCATATTGCAAGTGACTATTTATGAAAGCAAAGTATGCCATTCACATCAAATCATGTGATACTGATCTTCTCAATCGCCTCAATAAAAATAGATTTGATGCTAGTTTCTTCGCGAGATGTTCGGTATGAACGTTCCATGTTAATTTGCTGTCGATATGGAAACCTAATAATTTGACTGGGGCAATATTTGTGATATGATTTCTATTTCATAACTGAGAATATGCCAAAACAATGTAGTGTTGCACAGTTATGACAGCAATGTAATACTGGCTCTAAATGTGTGGAAAGGATTATTCTCAGATAAATTATGAACATACAAAAATAGATATATATTTATATGAAGCAATACATTGAGAATTCGCATTCTCTATGTGATGAGAATATCAACTCCTTTTCAGTTTATTCAATAGAAAACAACTACTTTCCTGGCTATATGCCACGACGAACATTGAATTATATCTATTGAACACACACGATAAGAATTTGAAAATAAAATCCTTTCTAGGCTGATGTTATTTGAGATACGTCATGATATAAGAAATATATTACTTCAGTCGACCATAAACAGAAAAATGTCAACGAAGAGGAAACATGAATTGGTTGATGCTACGACTGAACCAGTGTTGGCTCCGTTTGTATGGGACCTGTGTTTGCTATGCCAAAAGCATTTCAAGGAGCACCTAATCATTCCGAAGTATGAAGATTACTGAACAACGGCGAAGAATCTTAGAGTTTTTGCTGAACATGGTGAGCTCCCAAGTGCTATTAGGAACTTGAATCAGTTGGACGATGGAAATGGTCTTTTACAAACACTAGTAGCCCGTGAAGCAAAATATCACAAATCTTGCAAGAACAATTATGACAGTCGAAAGGAGGAAAGACTGTCTCGTGGGAAGAAACAGAAAGGACGCCCTAATTGCACAGACGAAACTCCATCTACTTCAAAATCAACAAGAGCAGCATTATTTTGCCCTGATGTGAAAAAGGTGTGTCTCTTTTGTGATGAAGGAGAAGATAGAGACAGACTTGTGGCAGCATCCACGCTGGGTATTGGGCCTACAATTCATAGTCATGCTCTACAATTACAAGATGAAAAACTGTTGAAAAAGTTATCGTCAACAGATTTGGTAGCGTTAGAAGCCAAATACAAACTATGCTATAGTCGCTTCCTAACTAGTGCAAGAGCTGCTGAACGTAGCCGAAAAGGTTATCATTACAATCCCGAAGAAGTCCTTTATGGTACTGTTATAACGGAATTGGTTCAATACATGCAAGATTTGTACTCATCTAGCAGTACTTACCCAGTGTTCAAACTTTCATATCTAACAAAATTAGTATCTCATCGCATGACAAACATGGGAACGCGAACTGATGAGAAAAATATCAATAGAACACGTCTCAAAGAACAACTATTATCATTTATACCTGGCCTGAGAGCAGATAAGTCGAGACGTGAAATTATTTTGAGTTTTGAAGGGGATGTTGGCGATGCCATTCGTGATGCCTGTGCATTTAATGACTTCAGTGATGGTATGTGTCTGGGACGGGCAGTAGGTATATTACGAAGACAACTTTTTGAAGATTTTCCTAGATTTGGAGGATCTTTTAAGAATGCATTCAACATATTAAACGAGCTACTCTTCAAGCAAGAATCTGGAACAACAGCCTCGATTCACAATACGCAATACCTCCCAACCAATTGGGGATGGACTGTGACTTCAGAAGGTTCGTACCGACCTGTATGGACAATAATTCCGGAAGTGGCAAAACACTGTGTACAACTTACCACTTGTACTTGCCGCAAGAGATGCACATCTTGTAAATGTATCAAAATGGGAATGCGATGTACAAAACTTTGTGTATGCGAAGGACAGTGCTCCGACAGTGATCGGTAATCACAAGGGGAATTTTTAGTTTTCCAACCCCATTAAATATTATTGCACCTTATTATTTTCTTGTACTGAATTTGCATATTAAATTGAAATAAAATTGTATTTATTTAAATTCTTTTATTTCTCGTGCGTGTACCTATATTGATTGAAACGTATCTCACAATCATCTTGGGTATGACTCCTATCACTGATTTTGAAACGGAATAGGATTTCAATTACAATGAACATGCTACAATTCATTTAATATACATAAAAATTAACAATAAATACATTCGCTACTTATACAGATATTATATAAATCACATTCTTGCCATAAGTGTGCAATGCTACATTGTTTTGATACATTTTCAGTACCTGTTTGTTATAAAATGAAAGTTATATATATATACCGTTCGAAAGCCAACTCATTGACGAACAAAAAGTATTCGACAAGTTTCTGGCTATTTGCAGCGGGTTTCGAGTAATTCAGCAAAATGTTTCGATAGAAACCAAAATTGAATGAAAAAAATAATTATGTTGCAATTATTTCTATAATTAAAAACTTAAACGATAATGTATTTTATACCGTTAGAAAGCCTATTTTCTCCTCATCAAAAATCACTAATGATATTGGTTAATATTCTGATACAAACCCGAGTTACACAGAGAAATGTAATTGCTTGCCACAAAACTATGGCGGCCATATTGATTACGTCATCAACGCCGCTAGAGGACCAGAAAAAATTGTGTCCCGGGCTTTTTCAACGCGTCTACCCATGTACTATCTGAATCTGAAAGGGCGCATTGGTTGCCAGATGTGAAATATTTTGGTAGAATTTTTAGTTAACCGACCCCACTACAGAGGACAATTTGATTGATAAAAATGATTTGATTACTAACAATTGAAAGAACTTTCATCTTGAGAAAAAGTAAGAATTTGTTTCCATGCACCTTTTATTATACAGGGTATCCCTAAAAGGTGCGGAAAAAAGCTACCACAAGTTCCTGAGGCGTAAATATGACGATCTAGCTCGACTTACCTCAGTCCGAAAGTGGATGATTTCAGAGATACAGAGTATCAAAAGTTCAATTTGATTTTCATTTTTTATAAATATTTTTTCTAATAATTGGTGTATTGTCACAATATTCGGCTTGGGGGGGTTTTGCTGGTTGAGATATTAGAATTTGCTATCATTTTTATTGTAAAGTTTAGAGGGCGCCACCTGCGGAACCTTGCACACATTTAAAACGAAATAACTTTTTTGAGCTACCCCATATTTAATTTTTAAATGAAAATTCGGATTGTCCAACGTCTTTTACATAAAAAATGTATACGTGGTAAGAGTTGATTTGAGCAGCTGTTTTTGAGATATCTGGATTTTAAAAATTCACTTCGTAAATGGCCAGGTCTAAATTATTGTAATGATAAAATTGAACACATTTGAAGCGTAGGCGGTGAATTAGAATTACGTCACTAAAAACTGACTTGGGTCAAATCGAATCTAAAAAACAAGTCAAGACAATTGTCAAACAAATAATAAAGTTCTTTTTGTCATGGCCGCAATGTATACCAACGAAGAAATGACCGATATGTTATTGGTTTTTGGATATTGCCAGGGAAATGGTTTAGAATTTAGAATCTTGCAGAGTATACAGTGAAAGATTTCCTAATCGTCGCTTACCAAACCATAGAACCTTCGCGGCAGTTGAAAGACGTCTTCGTGAAACGGGTAAGTTTGCGCCTGTTTCTATTAATTATGGCCGTGCACGTAAGGCAAGAACTCCAGAGGTTGAGGAAGAAATTTTAAATAGGATTGAAGAAAATCCTGAACTCAGCAGCAAACGATTGGGCTTAGAGCTAGGGGTATGTAAAAATGTAAATAGGACGACCAGAGAACAACTACGGCACCCATTTCATGTTCAACGGGTACAAAATCTTTTACCCCATGATTTTGAAGCACGCCTAGCACACAGAAATCAAGATAGGAACTATACACGAAGAATTTTATTCACAGATGAAGCCTGTTTCACGCGGAGTGACATTACTAATTTGCACAATGAACATGTCTATGCTGAAGAAAATCCACATGCGACTAAAGTAACCCATTATCAGCATGAGTTTGAGGTCAATGAGTGGGCAGGAATCATAGGCACTTTCATACTTTGTACTGTCATTCTACCACCTCGACTAAATGGCGAAAATTATTTGGAACATCTGCGAAACGAATTACCAAACCTATTAGATCCCCTACCCTTGGAACTTCGCAGGGTAATGTGGTTTATGCATGACGGTGCTCCTCCGCATTTTTCAATTAACGTACATAATTATTTGAATGAACAGTATTCAAATAGATGGATAGGTAGAGGCATCTGCAAATTGGCCAGCTCGGTCCCCTGATTTGACACCGATGGATTATTTCTTATGGGGAGCTTTGAAAACCCTTGTGTATTCTAGGCCAGTAAATACAGAAGATGATTTAAGGAGACGTATTCAAACTGAAATTGACGATTTAAGAAATGATGACGGAATGCTCCAAAGTGTTCAATTTAACTTTTGAAACGTAATAATCTTTGTACACACGAAAATGGAGGTCATTTTGAACATTTGTTTAAATCTTTTTTTTTTCAATTAAATTAAATTAAACTTTTGTTGTTGATAAATCTCCTATTCCTATTCCTAATGACATTTTTACTAGAGAATAAAATTACCAACACATTTATGTACCTACTTCTTTTTTTTGCTAAGTTTTTAGTGACGTTATTTCAATTCACCGCCTACGCTTCAAATGTGTTCAATTTTATCATTACAATAATTTAGACCTGGCCATTTACGAAGTGAATTTGTAAAATCCAGATATCTCAAAAACAGCTGCTCAAATCAACTCTTACCACGTATACATTTTTTATGTAAAAGACGTTGGACAATCCGAATTTTCATTTAAAAATTAAATATAGGGTGGTTCAAAAAAGTTATTTCGTTTTAAATGTGTGCAAGGTTCCGCAAGTGGGCCCTCTAAACTTTACAATAAAAATGATAGCAAATTCTAATTTCTCAACCAGCAAAACTCCAAGCCGAATATTGTGACAATACACCAATTATTAAAGAAAATATTTATAAAAAATGAAAATCAAATTGAACTTTTGACACTCTGTATCTCTGAAATCATCCACTTTTGGACTGAGGTATGTTGAGTTAGATCGTCATATTTACGCCTCAGGAACTTGTGGTAGCTGTTTTTCCGCACCTTTTAGGGACACCCTGTATATCTTTTTCTAGGATGTGTTCGTGTAACCCTATTGTGAACAACTATTTGTTTATATAAAGACAACAATGAATACTCTCTGAAGTCCCCAGAAAGTTTTTTTCGTATAAAATCAACCACCTGTCAACTGCAAAAATTTTGATCTGTACTAGGGGTCAGGTTACACTTTGTTAGAGAGTTATTCTGAATCTCTAATGAACGGTCTATTTTTTTCTCGATTCGGTTGAGCCACATCCGCAAAAAGCGTAGGTAAAATTTATTTTAATAGAGGGTGTTCCATTTGAAATAACCAAGTTTTCAGGCATCAATGAGATATTGACTTGAAATATGATATGTTATGAGACCTTTCATTTGTTTTAAGAAGAAGTCTAGTCGACTTGAAACTTCAATAAGGTTAAAAAAATAATTATTTGTTTCTGCGTACTACTCACCTGCTATGTTTTCTTGATCGACTCCTAGCCAGAACCCGAAAATTATCAAGGCACAACATGCAATACATTTCTTCGAAGTCTGTTCTCCTAATATTAAATAAGTAAATGCTACATTGAATATAGTGGTCAGTGATCTTCCTATATAGTAATATGCGACTGACGCATATTTCAAACATAAGTTATTTGTGGCTATCATTGACGTAAACAGCAGTGAGAGCGGTAGAATCTGAAAAAAATAATAATGGTAACACGAATATAAAACTATTGCGGATAGTAATTATAGATTCGCATACGAAAGAATCATTGTATGCCTTCACAGGGCGAACCACCTGAAATGTTTCAATTTACAAAAATATATACTAATCTTGGTTGAATAATCTTCTTTACAGTGGCGCAATTATGATGGGGGCTAGGGGGGGAAGCGAGCCCCCCTTAGCTCGCATACAACATATCCACCCTAATTCTTTATTAACCTTTTATTTGTATATCATTTCTAAATTTCAAAGTTTGACTAGTTGCCTAACAATGCTCCTGAAAAAATAACGAACGCAGCTATTGTGAATTTGATCAGCCTGACTGGTCAAGTAGTGGAGTTGAGTTTCGGCTGTCGTTTCGGGCTGACTCATAGTGAACCTTTCATTCTAATCTGGTCCTGTTAATGTTCGGTGCAGTAAGTTTGCAGTTTGCACAAGCTACCATCAAACAGATTACAGATCGGTTTTGTTTCATTGTTTCAGTGAAGTGATAAATGAATGTTGCATGGATAAATTTCTTTCCTTATTACGTTTCACACAATAGGTAGCAGTTAAGTGGAAATTGTATATATATAATATTACATATCACGGTATTACGGATATAGAATATATGTACCTATATAGAGTCCAGTCAATGGATCTTGTCGGTTAGGTCAGGTGATTATTTCATCATGTCCGAATGGCCGATTTGTCATATGCATACTTTAATTATTATTACAAACCGTATGTCTTCAGATACGTAAGGTGGTTTTACTTTCCTCGCAGAGGGAGGTATTGTAATCGTGAAAAAATCACCCTCCGAGATTATTGCTTATTTTTACGTTTTGGGGTCCCCGGGTCCCTAGACCACCAAAAACATGTGGAAGCAATGTCTGCTTAAGTGTGAGTGCTTAAAAAAATACTGTTTCGACTGATGAGAGAAAAAGGGACAGCCGTTTATGGAGACATTTCCCCGGAGTGTTTTTGCAAAACAATCTAGAAGTTTTACAGCGTCATACTATTAGATGTACGGCTGGCTAGAATACAGCATATTGTTTAACAGTGTGTTCTGTTTTCCCTGTCGCCAGTTTGGAACCGATAGAGAGGATTAAACATTCTTACACAAGTGTCAAATGCGCATAGAGATATGATAAACAAGAGCAGAGCTTACATCAAAACCTTAGCAGAGGTTTGTTTGCTGCTAGCAAGGCTAGGACTTTTATTAGAGGTCACGATGAGCCTTCCTTAAATGAGGGAAATTTTAAAGAGATTTGCAAAAAATTGACTAAATGCAATGTAGACTTCGCTGCATACTTCAGCAGGCATATCAATCATACCAGTTGGGAGACACAAAATGACCTAATAGGGATACTAGCAAAAGAGTGCCAAATTTTCTCCATCATGGTGGACGAGGCACGCGCAGGCCGCAAAGAACAAATGTCGCTGTGTATCAAATATTCGTCTGGACTGGAAGTGAAAGAGAGGTTTCTGAAATTCATCGATTGTTCAGGAATAACAACTGCTGCAAAGTTATATTTCCTGATAAATCAGGAGCTCGTGGACTTGAAACTATCTGAATTGCATTTAGTGGGACCGTCATATCATGGTGCAGCTGTGATGTCTGGACAAATTGAAGGTTTGCAAGCCAAAATCATATAAACCTATCCTAATGCAATTTATACGCATTGTATGACACAAAGGGTCAATTTAGCACTTCTTGACACTTGCAAAACGTACAGTGCATTGCAAACTTTTTCAATACTCTGCAAGCCTTTTACGACCATTTTTCGAAACCGCACCATCATGTAAGATACAAAAATATCATGAATGAATTGGATATCAAAATAACTAAGATACCCCAACTGTCAGACACCAGATAGGTATCACGATCTAGTTACTGGAGCAGGAAATTGAGAATAGGCAAGACCAGCAGGCCGTAACAGCCATCGGTATACTATCCTGTATGAAACAAGCATCTTTCCTCGTCCATTTGCTGGTCTTGGAAGAGATTCTCACCATACTAAATATTTCATCCCAGTCACTCCAATCAACAACAGCAACATTGGGAGGAGCGGTTGGAGTAATAAAAGATGTGATAAAAACTTTAGAAGCAATGCGCTCTGATAACAGTTATGAGCACATACATGGCAAAATTAGTGACTTTGCAGCTCAGGTGGACGTGACCTTGGAATCTCTATCATCCAAGAGAAAAAAGAAGGTGTTAGTGAAACTAAAGGATTTTGTGACTGACTCGACAGTTGGAGCTGCAGAAGGTGCAGATTCTCCAAATGTTGTCGAATATTAGAAAGTCAATGTTCTCTATAGGATTATAGGTTCTGTGGTATGGTTTTTGATATCAAGATGAATCGCGGCAGCTATAGACAAATTCTTCGCGCTTGATTACGAAAGATCCACAGATTTTACTAATAATTATGCAGTGTTTTGAGCTTGAAAAAAATGTCATAAAGGCTGAAATGACAGTTCTGAGAAATAGTTCAGCAAACAAAAAAATATGACACTATCAAAAATGAACTCACGTTAGAAGTATTTCCATCATTATATATGTTCTTTTTCAAGTAGCGATAACATTGCCAGTATCTTCTGCAAGGTGTGAAAGGTAATTCTCCATAATGAGATTAATTTTGAGTTGGTTACGAACGGCCAGGAACGATTATTTAAAGGAAAAGACATATATATTGATCATATCCCTATTGTGTAAATTGTGTATTATGCCAAGTTTTTTCTATTGTTTCTTTCTATTGTTTGTTTTCTATTGTTTACTTTTGTGCAAATTTTTACTTAGTTCCTGTTCTGTAATTGGAAATCTTTTTTTCTGTAGAACAGTGTAAATAAATAAATAAATAAATAAATAAATAATCCTGTAATGAATAGATATGCGGCAAAAATAAGGCAAATAAATTTGTCACGCTATCTAAGTTAGTTTCAATAACTAATCATTTCATTTTTAGTTTGTTGATTCTGTTCAGCTACCTTTTATTTATCAAAATTATTATTCTGTGGTAGTTCTTTGTGATATTTCAGACTCACTAAATCATTTCTTCCGATAACCTGAGGCAGTAGCCCCTCCCCACAAATGTCGGAGCTAGTTACATATGGAGAGAACAATTTCTCAGCTTCCTTCAATTATTCTAGTGTTCGTAAAAACAGGAAATTTCGTAAAAAACTGAATTTTCTTATCATGAAAAACCGTTGGGGATGTAGGATATAACGTATTGGTAGTGAATCAGAGTTTCTAATCATTTAGCTTTTGGATTCGACATTTTGGTTTTCTGCACCTTAATACGTTACGATACCAGTCACTATGTATATTCATGCAATGTATGTAGGTGAAGAGGGGCAAATTCAACCACGGGGCACATACAACCACACCTTATATCTTCTAAATCATTTTAATTTTGCGCGCGAAGAAATTGCATTATACTCGACATCTCCAACCATAACTCTCAATGTGTCATGGTCGCTGTATGTGGTTTCCTTTGTTTTTCAATAAAAATTAAAGTGCATAATCGCAGTACCACGATCAGTTATTAGTTGTTTTCAATTTGTGATGTGAAACTCCATATTTTTTATAAAAATCATTGCAGTCATTGCAGTGGCGGATTTAGATGGGGGGCGCCCGCAATGCCGCCCGCGCGCCTCCCCCGCCAGTCAGATGATGCACGCTATTCGTTCTTTTCGTCAGACGACTCTGAGTCGAGTTATCGAGTAGTTGTACTTTCCTATGCTATGTAGTACGCGCGTCGCGCCTCCACTTCATCGTATTTTAGTCAGTTTGAAAGCTAAAATCATTGGAAGTAGGTAATAAAAAGTGAACAACTGCGATTACCACGAACTTCAGTCAGTGTTGTGCTAGCTGAGTGATAATAGAAATACGCGCAGGGTGATTGTGTGTGTAGGTACTACAAGCTGCTCTAAGGAGTCTTTATTCGAGAATAATAATTGACATCTAATTTAGTTACGCTACGTCGCAACAATACCTATGATAAAATGGACCGTTATGTAATAAGAAAAAGAAAAGTAGAAACATCTGAAAATTCCGGTCATCATTCAGCCGCAAAAACACTACCAGATGTGCAGACAGAACCCAGCACTTCGTCGAAACTTCCACAACAAAGTTCATCGACTGATTCCTTTAATCCCACGGATATTGGCAATTATTTGGATATATTAGCGACCGGAAATATTAGTGACGATATAAAATACAAGCTTCTCACTGCTCCAACGAAACCTGAAAAGGTTATGTCTTTCCTACTTCCGAGCACAACAAGCGGGGACAGGTTGAACGCAGACAAGTGCACGATAACCACTTCGAACAGTATCCATGGCTGGTGTTCTCCCAAGTTAAACAGGGACTTTTTTGCATCAACTGTTCAATTTTTGTGAATAATAAAATGGTTGGGGGAAAAAATCCAATATTGCCAAGAAACTTGTGACTGAACCGCTAACAAAGTTTGCCAAACTTACTGGTAAAGATGGTAACCTTGAGACCCACTCTCAACTCAAGTACCATGTTGAAGCGTCAACAAATGCAAAATTATTTTTGGCGACACGAGACAACCGCGAGCTTGAGGTCATAAATCAATTGTCAAGACAGAGAATGGAAATTATTAGAGAAAACAGAGACCGTCTTGTACCTATAATAAAAACAATCATATTTCATGGAAGGCAAAATATACCTCTGCGGGGACATAGAGATGACGGTAGTCTATTAAAAAACGAAAATGATCGTGAAAGTATAGTGTGTAAGGAGGGAAACTTTAGAGCTCTTCTAAGGTTTAGAATTGACGCTGGAGACTTGCAACTCAAACATCACATTGAGACCACTAAAGCAAACGCCACTTACATAAGTAAAACAACGTGTAACGAACTTATTCCTTGCTGTGAAACAGTGATGTCATCGAGAATACTGGAGGAAATCAAAGATTCTCGATACTATAGTATCATCTTCGATGAGACTACGGACATAGCGCACATAGCCCAACTGAGTTTAGCTGCAAGATATGTTGATGGTTACGGCAAATTACACGAAAGATTTTTGGGTTTTGTTGACATCCATAAAGACAATGATTGTAGTGGAAACATTGACGATGAACCTCAAGAGAGTCAAGAGCGTAGCATTACTGGTGAAGTATTGGGTACTACTATTCTAAGGAGAATGGAAAGCCTTTCTCTGTCACTGGAGAACTGTGTGGGTATAGGCTGTGATGGTTGCTCAGTTGATATGTCAGAATTGAAAGGAGCTGTGGCGCAAGTAGCACCGTGTAGAAGTCATCAGCTCAACCTCGCTATCTCTCGCAGTTGCAAAGTTACAAGCGTGAGAAACTCACTTGGTACTATCGAAGAAGTAGTATCGTTTTTTACAGCCTCTAGCAAACGGTTCGCAACATTGAAGAGTCACCTAAAACACTCGCTGCAGTCACATTGTCAAACGAGATGGATTGAGCGACATGACGCTGTTATTCAATTCGCAGCTGATCTCGGAGCAGTTTGCAAAGTTCTTAAAGAAATACAGTGTTGGAGGGATAGAACAACGGCTGCCAAAGCCAATATTCTCCTTCGAGCTCTCTCTAATTGCGAGTTTATTGTCACGCTGTTTACACTGAGTGACATTATGAGCATAACATATCCAGTCAGCAAAATCTTACAAGATCCTAGCTTGGACGTCGCAATGGCAAAAGCTAAATTAGATTCGACGCTCAAAGTGTACGATGGCATGAGAGCTAATAGTGATAGCCACTTTGCTCGTATTGTTGAAGAGGCGAAGGCAGTTGTGGAAGAGTTAGACGTGGAGATGAGTGTTCCTCGTCTTACAGGTAGACAAAGACACAGGGAAAACTGTGATCATAATGATGATGCTATGACATATTGGAAAAGAACTGTTTTTATTCCAACACTGGACCATGTTACGACTGACATGAGAGAACGTTTTGCTGAAGAAAATATTTATCATTTAAAATTCAACATACTTTTGCCCTCACAACTATTACAACATGACGGTAATGTTCTGACACTTAAATTGAATCAGTGCTTAACTGAACTACCGTTCTTTGAAGCAGAATCACCATATGTGATCAAAAAAAGACTAATGGGAGAGATTATTCAATACAAGCAAACGAGCATTAACGCCCTTAATGATCGCGATTCTGTTATGCTAGCGTTGTCTGTTTGCCCTAAATCTGACTATCCTACTTTGCACACGCTGTACAAGATATTTGCTTGTCTACCTATATCTATTTCTACAGTAGAAAGAAGTTTTTCAACATTGCGGCGTACAAAGACATGGCTGAGGTCGACAATGAAGGAGGATCGACTTAATGGCTTAGCTCTGTTGAACACTCACCCTGACATTGATTGTCCAATTGACGATGTAATTAACCAATTTGCCAGGAAGAATAGGCGCAAAGAATTCATCATTTAAGGAAGAGAACCACAATTATAACTTTTTTATATCATAAGACGGCATTGTCTTGTATATGTGTATAATCAGTTTAAATAAAACTTTCTTCAACTTTTCATGTGACTTAATATTTTTTTATTACGATAAAAGTAAAGGTAGCTCAAGAGATCTTCAGACCCCAGTATTGGATGGCCGATCTCGTTGGCCAACCATGGTAGGCGATCGTGGATGGACCAGTTTGTGTGCATTTGCAACGACAATCACACAGGCAAACTGGCCCTGTACACGATGACCCATCATGATCGATCAATCATGTACTGGAGCCTTTTAGCGCCCCCTCTTGAGTTATTTCTGTATCCGCCACTGAGTCATTGATCGAGGTGATTATTAAAGATTTTAATTCCATGTTCTTTTTAACCTCGAAAGGTATAGTGCTCATATCAGAAGTTCTCAAATAGTCGACATGGGGCATATTCAACCATATTCAGTCGGTGTACTTTCAACCAGTGATTGGATCTGCCCCATACTTCGAGAGATTATTTGAATCCAAAAATTGTATTTCGGATGGTTATTAATTACCAAAAAAAAATTATAGAATGAACATTTTTGTTCTAAACATGATTGAAAAAAACATAGATAATGCTGTTCGGACGGTTGACACAATTTCAATGTTAAACAGGGAACCTTACATTCAAGACTACTGAAACTCAAGAACAAACATTATTCGACACAATCAACTGAATTGTACAATAATGATTCAGGAAATGAGAGTGAAAGGGAGAATGAGCTTCATCAGTATTCAAGTAAATATACAGTGAGCCAAGTTTTCTCGAATGATGAGGAGAATGAGTTAATGAAATAAATCAAAACGTGTTCAGATATGAACTAGCTAAGGGTATAAATAGAATGACAGAAATAAAGCTGACACAGAATGACATTTTTGAAATTTTTCTTGAAAAGAAATGAAGATGAAATCAGGTTGAGAAAACTTGAGAATAGTTTGGCTAGAGCAACAGGCTCCATCAAAAATACAGTTTTGGAGTTTTTCGATAATAACTTATCAGTAATTGAAAAATGGAATTTCAAACCCGAACTAATTTATAATTTGAACCAAACAAGGGTTATCACGGTACCGAGACTAGTCAAAATAGTATCTAAAAACAAGTGAGCCTAGCCTCCTCTGCTGAGCGAGAATCGACTACACACTAGTAGGAATAATTATTAATGCTGTAGGAATCGCATTACCATCAGTCTATGGAATCCTTACAATTCGTCACCCCGAAGAATATTTATTTGATGCTCCAGCATTGTTCTGGGTAACCTCAACGGCTGGATGACATGAGAATTATTCCTCAAAGTACTAGAACACATTCGAAGACACACTCAAAGGTCTGAAGATCAAAAAAATACTTCACCTTCCAAACAATCACGAGTCACACACAAAAATGAGAGCCATATACTTTTGTCGTGATAATGGTATGATAATTTCGCCATCTCGGAGTATACGGAACATTCCAAACTTATTCTGTTGCTTCCAATGACAGGATGGCATCTAACCCTGGAGAAACTATCAACATCAAGCAAATTGCTTCGCTGACAAAGATTGCTTTTCAATCTGGTTTTACACAGAAAAAACATCACGAAGGCATTGGAAAAAGGTATCTGGCCCGTGAATAGACTAACCTTCAAAGAAGAAGATTTTGCTGCAAGTTACGCCAACACTTCCACAGAGGTACCATCAAAATATCATAATTTGGACGTTACAGGGGTTATCACGGTTTTGAGACCAGTCAAACTAGTATCACCATCATCAAATGGCAAGTATAAATGAATGAGTGAACGATGGGAATCTAATTAATAATATTTACTATGAATACGGCATACTATTCAAAGACATTTCACCTGACTCAACCACGTAACAAAATCTAATAAAATGCACCTAGACTTATCATTAACCTCACCTGAAAACACTGTTTCATAAACATTTATGTTACGTCGCTGACGCGCTTTCATTGGATCTATTCGTCTATAAGAAGTCAATAAGAAGTGCTATCGTTACATGAATGATACAATAGTGGGAGGAGGTTAACATCGCATATGATAATATATATAATTCCCATATCACTGAGACGAATGATTTTATTTTGAAGTTCCAAGCTCATCAAGATCAGAGTTCATACAAGTATACTTCTCCTATACATTTACCCAGGAAAGTAGTTGTTTTCTGTTGAATAAACCGAGAAAGAATTAATATTTTTATCACATGGAGAATGCGAACTGAGATTTTCAATGTTTCACATTCACTTTTTGGACCAACTTTTCTGCGCACCCTGTAAATTATTCAGTGGTTCTGAGTATGGTGAGCCACACTAGATATTGTAATTCACAGGAAAATGGCGTATGTTGGATAGGCTGCGATTGTCACATTTTTTGAAAAACTTGAGTAACTCAAATAAGGTTGATTTCAAGAATAGGGCATGATACATAAATTAGAATCATAGATAACGTCACTTGCGGAAAAACTGAAAGCTTCATAATAAGGAGAATATTTCATTGAATTCTCTATATTTTCTCCACCGCCCCTACCAATGTTGAATGTTGCCTCGATCAAAACGCGTTGAGGGGAAGTGGAAATTTGTGACTCAATCTATATAAGATAGATCACAACGGGATTTGTGAATTTATTTCAGGACAGTAGTTAAAGAATATAGATTTTATAATCCCAAAATGAAATTTTTGACTAAATGACATCATAAATGACCAATCCCCTCATCGCGTTTACTGACCGAGATTAAAGATTATCATCAGTTCTACCAACCTTGGAACCTAAAAATTGTGGCAATCATGCAGCTTATAGTTCCCCATATATAGATCGCAATAACTCAAGAAGATATACCCTGTAGAATGGAGTAAAGCAATTTCAATATTTCAGGCACGTATCAAACAGGGCGGGGCAGACATGATCATTACCCTTTGTTTGAATGCAATATCAAAGCAAATCCCATATCATAGTATTCAGACCTTTTAATAAGGGAGTACCCATTTGTAAGGGCGAGAATTTCAAAATTTGGAAAACATTTGGGGTACACAACTGCATATTTTTTATTTTCTCCGTTCTTTCGTGAGTAGGTGCAATAATTTCTTTCTTGAAATGATTTCACACAATTATTGAACACTTAAGAACTCATGTAATTGAAATGTTCATATACAGGGTGTTTCATAATTGAATGTCAATATTTGGGGACGCAATTCTTGGGCCCATTCTAAGAAGAAAGTTTCATATGAACGTATGACCTAAACATCCTAACTTTTGAGATACAGGGTGGTAAAGTTCTCAAAAATTAATAGTTTTTTATTAATATCTGTAATACCACTTCAGATATTCTGATGAAATTTGGCATACATGTACTATGTATCAAGAGGCATCAGTTAGCGTACCACATTTTTTGTTGTTGCCACCAGTGGCGTTCGTATGGAATTTCACATACCTATTTTGGCAGACATTGATGGTACGCCACTGATTAATCTCCAAATTGAAATCATTCCTGGAATTCCCGATCATTTCTAAGCAAATTTGATCACTACAATTTTTTCAATCTGATGCACGGTTTTCGCTTAAAAATAAAAAGCTTTTCACTACATGATTATAGTAATATTGTTAATATGACAATATCACAATGCAGAGAAATAGTTTTTATTTTTAAGATCAAATTTCAGAAATACAATTCATAGTTCATGAACTTTGTATTCGTATTTGGTATTTTCGAATTATAACTTCTCATTGTAGTAGGCTATATTAATTTTCGAGAATTTTACCACCCTGTATCTCAAAAGTTGGGACGTTTAGGTCATACGTTCATATGAAACTTTCTTCTTAGAATGAGCCCAAGAATCGCCTCCTCGAATATTGACATTCAATTATGAAACACCCTGTATAAAATAAGTAGGTAGGTACTTCTTGATATATAATTAGTTCTTATTCAGGTTGTTGCGACATTCGATCAACAAAGCTACACAAGTGATAGTCCTCGCGATTTTATAATGCCTTGGGAAGATACACAAGGTCTTCAAGTGTTCAGTTTTCGAAATACAGGTGTTCATATTGAAGAATAAAGATTGATTTTGTGAATTTTGATTTGGTATTTTGATTTCCTCTAATTTCCTATTCAATTACGCTCAATAAAAGCATTACTTTGAACTGAGACTGGACAGATTTCAAGATATTTGATCAAACATCATTCGAAATAAATATTTCATGCAGAAATAAAAAATAACAATTTTGTAATTCTCTACCATTGAAAATCATGAAAACTGACTATACAAACTTCTATTCATATCTAGAAAACTATTCAGCTCAGTCAAATAATATCAAGATTGATCAGATGATTTGAAAAACAAATGAAAATATTCAAAATTTCATCAGCGATGTAGGGAAATGAGAAAATGAGAAAAAAGTACAACAATCTGTGGCGGGTTACTGGATGATTAACGTTACTATATCGTCAACATTTTTGTATTCTTTATTCTTGAAAAAAGTTTTTCGTTTTTCAACTTCAATACACTGCTGTTTTTCTAACCACATGAGAACCTCACATTCCAGCCTAACTCTTCATCAAATCAAGTAAGCTATTATATTATGTGAAAAGTTACTCGAATTTCGCAACACCTTGTATATAGGTAGTGAGAGTTGTTAGTTACACCATGTCATTTCCCGTCCATTTTTGTCCGTACTCACGTACTTTGAGGCGTAGAGCATGAATCCAGAATCAAAATATTGCGCAAACCGACATTTTTCGGAATATTCACTAAGAATATAATTTTTCATTATCTTTTGGAACTCGCCTTTGGTGGTACTATAACAGATTCGAGTTTTACATCCCAAAGTAGGAAAGTGAGTACAGACACAAATGTTAACCTTCATTTGATGAAGAAATCCCATATGCCCCAAACGTATGTAAGAATATTGTATTGTATGAAACGACGCCTGTGGCAATCACTATTCGCGGTGACATTTAAAACAACGGGAGAACATGTCTAACTTTCAATCTATGCCAGTAGTTTTAAATGTCATCGCAACGTAATCTAATGACCTTGACGACCCCGCATTCTGAGAAAAATAGTTGAAAAATTAGACTTTCCTGTGCGGTAATTTGGCCACTGTGCCACTCCTCAAGTTGAATCAAATCCATGGCACAACGATTCATTTTGCTGCCGTCATTCTAGACATACTTCCGCCACGTGTTAACGAGCGCATACCCTAACAACACAGGGATGTCCTACGTACGTCCCCCCGCGGTACAAGGGCATGATTGGGACACCCAGGGGATGTCCCGCAGTGGTTGTCCAGTGGACACCCCGTCCGGTACATACCTAGGTTATCCCATTCGTGTCCCTGGAATATCTGATATCCATTCACATCAGAGAGTCATTGAATTTCATCAAAATGTTGAGTCGAATTTTTTCGAAAATGTGTTTCTTCCGGAAAATAATTGTGAATGTAAATGAATATTGCCCCTTATTTTTAAACACCCAAGAATGATAATAATTATACCAGAATCCTGACAAAGTTTTATTTATTCAGGTTTCTGTAGTTTAGTCCTGTTTATAAATCTGTTTAATACATGAATCTTCAGAAGGCATATTACCCAATGGAGTAAGGTGCGTGCCTGATAAGCTGAAGGTCCCGGGTTCAATCCCTACTCGACCTACATTTTTTTTCTTTTGTCGAAGGGATGTCTCTGGGATATCCTTGGGACGTCCTAGGGATATCCTTTCTTCGTACTCGGTGCATCCCAGGGACGTACCAGAAGAGACATCCCTCGGATGTCCTTTTTGTCTGAAAGCGGATTTCCCTGGGACGTCCCTAGTATGTACTTTGTCCCAAGAAGGATATCCCTGGGATGTCCTAGTTTGAAATAAGAGACGTCCTCATCATCACGTGACTCAGATATGTCCAGAATAACGGCAGCAAAAAAATCGCTGTGCGGGGGTAGCACAGGTAGGTTTTTGAGATCTTCCATTCAATAATAGGCGAGTGGACTAATTTATTTTTATTTCTTAAACAGAATCATCATTCAGAAAATTGGTCGATTTGTGGGTGCTAAAATCATCAATAATGCCACGATAATGTTCAAACGGATAGAAATTTACCGCCAGTAAAAATTGACTCCACGATTTCGTAAGTAGGGGCAGACCATAGCACAGTTGCTGTGTTGAAATACGTTTCGGAATTCAGAAATATTAGTTATTCGATAATTCATAGATTCTCGATCGAGTATTGGTAATACTCCTGATTAGCAATATGAATTCAATTGTCTCAAAATGTTCCCTCATGATTTGTCGCTTATTGCTTATAATAATAATTGATTAATTCACACAATAGACATGTGAATCGGTGAACGTGACAACCACGGCGCACGACTTGTGGGCGTGGTCTTGTCAGTTCGCAGCATTCAGCACAATGTTACCTAGTCTCCAACATTCATATGATATGTTGTTATGGAGAATAATAAATATTTGGACATGCTGGTTGCTCGAAAACGTCAAGAAGGAACTATAATATCATGGGTTCCTCCTGTTGGGTTTTTTTCACGGACAGGGGCTGGTGACATGACAACCTTGCTTCATGAGTGGAAATGGAAGATAATCTGATCAATTACGAAACAGCATAAGAACTGACGTCATCATTTATGCGACGTATCGCTAAATGGCGGCTATGAAGGTTAGTTTGAAATGAGCTTCAAAATTCAACATGTTCATAAAAATTCTCATTCTCTAACAAAATAATTACCATAACTATAAAGTATGTAGGTATGTAAGTAAAATGCATAGAATATTAAATCACTTACTGCTTTCACAGTGTACCAGTCCCAAATATCCACATCTGGAAACCTGAATTTGTTGGGAAATAATTTACTCAGCGATTTCTTCATGTAACAAATCAACGCAGTAATGAGAGTTTGACTGAGTGCTATAAACATAGGTGCATCCAAATCTATATCACTCAGAAGCGTTTTATTCACGAAAACCGTAGATATTGACACAACCCTGAAAAAGAAAAGCAATGTATAGAATGAATAATCATTAATGTACAAAAAAGCTGAATAAACAGGGGAAAAACATCATATGAAAAACCATTTTACAAATTTTGGACCATACGTTGGGTGGTATACATGTCTAGGGAAAAAAAGCATTGCTGACTATGAAATTATGTTGTATGTTGTATACTACACACTGTTTCACCACTAACCAAACCGATTTTTTACAACTTGACACGGGTTTCGCTAACTGTGTTAGCATCTTCAGGAGATGCTACGGCTATAACACAAAATTGCTCTTGTTTGTGTTCGATGCATCAATGAGGTACTTTGTATGTCATCAATTTCATTTTCATATCTGATATCACAATGACTTTATTGTGTTATTATTAAAAAAAATTTCGTCGCTCATGGCATGTCAAATTTCATGCACTGACAGCACTGTCTAATAAATGAGCATTACTTGAGAGGAAATCAGATGGCTACCAGATAAAGAAATCAAAAATGCCGCTGTTTTCTGTTACATCCGTAGAGAAATTATAGTGTATAACTCGCACGGAATGCTAATTTCCCACTCGAATGATTGCAGAATTCGCCTTTCATTCTGGTGGGAAATTACTGTCATTCCGTGCTCGTTAAACAATATACTATTAGACAATTGATGGGCCCGATATACAATAACAAATTGTCGCAATGTAAAATAAAACACACTGATTATCATGATCGACTGAAAGCGTTATAGTCGAAACTATGCAGAAATAAATGATTATTGGTGTGATTCTAGCAAAATGGTACCGCGCTAGCAAAACGGAAGGTCGCGTAAAGCAGGCCGCGGAGTAATAATATGTCGACTAAACGACGTGTAGCAGTCGTAGTGATGGATTCATCATGTCAATTGATTATGTTGCATTTTCTCACTCCTCCTCCACCCCTTCTTCAGTCTCACCAATAAAAAAGTATCAGAAAATTGCTATTTTGTTTTTTTTTTCCAAAGAAATGAATTCATGGTGTGTCCTGATTTTAGTTCATACAATTTAATACTAATGACATATACGTCATCTAGAAACATTCAAATATATTCTCTATACTGATGTTATCACTTTGTTCCACTCCAACAACTTAGTACCATATAAAAAAAACAACCAATTTAGTCAACATAAAGTGGACAAATGGCTATAACCAACCCAAAAACGCCAGAAAAACTTGTATTTTCTATTACAACGATATAATCACGAACGACATAGTCATACTATTAGGAATATCTTTCAACAGTAAATTTGATTGGCCTGAACACATAGATAATCTGAGTAAACAGTTCGTCTGTTACACAATTTATTACTAGGGAATCTGAAAGAATCAAAGAATCAATTAGTGCTTTCAAAATGTCGCATTTCTCACTATTCTATCCTCATCTAACGAAATAACCTTGTGGGATAATTCCTCGCAGACTGAAAGAATATTTATTTAACCCGGGTTGGTCGCTATGTCAGAAAAAAATCTAACAATTTTCGTTTCCGCTCATAAAACTTGACATATTGGTTATGATTTCTTCTACATATCCTTATAACACAACTACCCGGAGTGAAGGCCATTGCCAAGGTGCTACAACCACTTTAGATTGCTGAAAATTATTTTTTCAGATGATGCAGTCATTGAACAAATTGTTACTTTTACGAACCAAAAATTAGAAATACTAAGGGAATCATATTCGCGTTCTAGAGATTGTTCACCTATCGATTTTGACGAAATGTATGCATTCTTGAGGCTTATATACATGGCAAGAGTCAAAAAAGGGAAGCATTTGAATACTTCCGGATTGAAGAGTACCGACGGTACGGCACCAGAATATCTCGCAGCTGTGATGTCAGAACGAAGATTTCATCACATTCTACAGGCTTTACGATTTGACGATATGAACACCAGGAAATAGGATCAGATATGATGATTTAGCTCCAATTCGGTTAATTTTTGACAATTTTGTGAAAGCGTGTTCTTCAAATTTCAGTGTTTCAGAAAAAAATTCCACTCAAGTATGTCAGGTAGTGCCATCTGTCAGCAGAGTGGTTTACTTTTAGTACCACTCTGCAGCGTATAGACGTAGGGGTCTGTACGTGTGACTATAGATGGCAGCGCCATACAGTGTGTGTCGCGATTTCTGTATCTTACTTTAGAGCTTTGCCACTAGATGGCTACAACATGACTATAACTTCATGTTATACCCTGCGTCTTCGAAATGGGTGATATACCCGAAGCGTAGAGTTGTCCCAGTTGTCAGCAGACCGAGAGCGGCTGATGAGACCTGGTGGGTCGAAACAGAACTGTCTCGCTCCTGCGGACAATTGGGGCAACTCTGTTCATCCTGGATCTCTTAGTTATGAGATCTAGCAGTTTCAGAATATGTTAGGATATATGGAATGTTGGATGATTTTCGTGGAAGGTGCCGCTTTAGACAATACATCGCGAATAAGCCTGCCCAATATGGTATAAAAATATACAGCTTAGCTGATGCAAGGACATTTTACACCCACTACATGGAAATATATGCTGGCAAGCAACCCGAAGGTCAGTATTGTTCACCAAATGATGCTTCCAGTGTCGTGAACGTCTTATATCCACTATTGATAAGTCTGGACGAAACGTGACAATGGACAATTACTTTTCTTCCATACCACTTGCTAATGATTTGCTTGTAAATCACAAACTCACGATGGTTGGCACGCTTCGAAAAAATAAACGTGAAACACCACCAGAATTCCTTCAAGTAAAAAATCGACCTATGTGCAGTTGTATATTTTGGAAAAGATGGCAACAGCTGTGTTCCCGTTTCCATGTTCCCAAGACAAATAAAAATGTCCTAATGATATCCACTCTACATGATGATGATGCAATAGATGCATCTACCAAAGAAGCTAAAAAACCCGAGATCATAACATTTTATAATTGTAAAAAAGGAGGAGTGGACGTGGTAGATCGCTTGAAATCTGAATACTCGGTAGCAAGAGTCAGTAATCGCTGGCCACTAACTGCATTTTATTCGTTACTGAATTTTGCTACAATAAATGCACAGATAATTCAGAAGCATAACACCGCTCAGTTGAGACCAGGGAGAACATTAATTGCCGAGCTGTCAAAACAGCTTACACTACACCATCTACAGAAGCGTTCTTCTATTTCTTTATCCATTCTACTTCGACAAAAAATAATCAACGTTATTGGCAAACCAAGTACTCCGACTGTCGCACTATTGCAAAACCAACAGCCTCCACAGAAACTGAGGTGTAAATAATGCCCAATAAAGAAGAACCGATTTACCCAACATCAGTGTGGAACTTCCCTATCCCCTTCCCTATCTCAACTTTTGATTAACTATCTACTGATATTTAATTGGGACATATACCGGGTGATCAAGATTCTGAATTCTGCACGACCCGGTATTTGTTTCAATTAAATGTCCGTAGATAGTTGATCAAAAGTTGAGATAGGGACATGTGAGCCGTTTTGACCAATAATGAATAGTTTCGACAAAAAAAATTCCTAGAGTTGAAAAATGTCGATTTTTCACACCCTATATCTCTGTAATCATTTCCGCTAGATCCTAAGTGTGATACATCGATGAAATCAGCTCTTCAGAGAGAATCTGAAAATGCAATAAAATACAGGGTGTTCCATCCAAAATAACAAAGTTGTTGCTACTTTTCGATAGAAGCGGCAACACTGCAGAGCTGAAAATTTAGATCGATAGACCAAGAGCAACTACGTGAGTAACCAAAATTTCAGAATGATCCTATGTCCCGTTCTCCATAAACGTCTAACGTACCATCGACCGTGAGTTACCCTGTATAAAACGTTTTTCCCCCGAAGGGTAAAAAACGATATGTTTCAGGTCTTGCCTAGGCTTGCTACCAGATATATATGATTCCAACTAGAGAAAATTATTTTTTCTATTGAAGAAGGAGAAACATGTATCCATTACAACAGGCATATCGTGGGCTTAATGCCAAAACTCACAAAGTCAAAATATACCAAAATTCAGGTTTTGGTGGAAAAATTTCAAAGTTCCAATATTTCCTATGAATATTTCTCACCAAGTCATTTCAATACAATTCGTTCATATAGAAACTCATCAAGTCCCTCAGTGAGTTTTTCCTTGACCAGATATTTGAATGCTCTCTCACTATTTGTGTCCGAGTTCGATTAGGTGCCCAACATGACTCAGTGAGTTTCATACAACGAACGCGCCTATGGAAATAAGGATAACCTAAAACTATTTAGTAGTCACGTCAGTCAGTTTGTAGACAAATGTTCACAATTTTGAGTGATAAAACACTGATTTCTTCAAGATCTAAGTTGATTGTTGATCGTGCTCTGAACATTTGTGCTGCACATAATTTTCCAGGTGAGTACAAACTTGCTCTCACCTATAACTATTGTAGGGGGTGCGTAATGATTGAAATATGTATCGAATAATCCTCGCAAGGAAACTTAAGCTCATCATTTCTCTTCATTTTAGAAACATTTCTAAGCATTCAAAATAGTGAATTAAGAGAATATTCTTCTCAAACCATTCACTTGATTTTTTTTTACCGTCAAGTGTGTTTCATATGTGTTTCAGATTATCATTGCCTACCTATAGGAGGAAAGGTGGTAGTTTCGGCAGTGAGGTACTTTCGGACACCACTCATATCACTTCGGCTATTCGAAATTGCCGCCCATATTTCATACATAATGTTGGTATTGAGGGAAGCTTCATCTTGTGATAGTTTTTTTGAAGCATATGTGCAATATTCTTGATTACGGAATAAAATTCGATTCATCTAATGTAAACGTAAGTTTTCGTATGAAATGTTTTGATATATTGTTCCTTATGATGTGGGTATTTCGGTTATGGTATGTTATTTGAATGGGAAGAGGTAATAGTTATAATTATATTCCTTCCGGATAGCGCATTCGGCGATAGATCAACTTGCAAGGGTTATTCACCTGTTTCTCAGAAACTATTGCAAATAATATTCTGAAATTCAGTATATGGATGTTTAGTGATACCGGTTTCATGAATAGTTTTCTTAGCAAATGATCCGTGTGGGTTATACTGGATGTAGAAAATTCATTATTTCAAATGTATTTAGATCTTATCATTATGGAAACTTCATCCAATTTTGACTCACAGTTTGTTCAAAATAAACCAATTTCAAGGAAAAACAATATTTTCAATAATGTTTTTCGAATCCGCAGCCTATAAAAATCACTTATCTCGTATATAGAATAAGTATTAACCCCTAACTACTAACGTTCTAAATATATAACGTTGTCACTAACCATACGTCTCACAGACGGGACTATTTAAATGTTCATATGAATCCAAATTTTTTCATTTTATTTTTGTGAGCTATTCAAAAACGTTCTCTACATATTTGGCGAAGAGAAAATGATGTTCAAAATTGAAATAGAAATACAAATTTCAGTGGCGATCAAAATTTCATAGAGGAGTACCTAATGTTCAAAATTCTAAGATGACAATGCCTGTATATCTAGATATAGACGCAATCATACGTATTATAGGCGAAATTGAACTTTCATTGTTACGTAATAACTAACTATACGTCAACGAGACATCAATCTATCTTTCACTGGGTGGACATAAATTACGTGGTAGGACAATGACCGATATTGAAATACAGGGGAATCCAACAAATCGGATGCTGATATGTCGTCTCTGAGACGTATGATTAGTAGTTCAGGGTTAATGGAATGCACTTATACAGGATTATTCAAGTGAAGGATACTTCAACAGTTTATTGGTATATCATGCATGGTGTTCAAAATTTCTTTCCATAACTGATCAGCACATATTTGATTGAACCTCCTTTTTTTCTTTTTAAAAAACATCGCCGTATTTTTATTTCATATCGTCTCGAAGGGATTTGAATTCTGCTTCGAATCATATCAGACCTCCCTATAACGCGAATGATCATAACTCTACAGATAATATTGAATTGAATAGGTAGGTATAGGGAAATTGGATAGATATTCCAAAAAATCAAATATTTGAAGTGTAGTCCATTTGGAATAATGAAATTGATATCTACTTCCGGTATGACCTTGGCAGTGATCACTTGGTGAAAATATTTTTTGTGAATCCTGGAAATGAAACATCTTTTATATTTCTGATTATTTCACAGAGGATTTCTTGGTACGGAACATAATATCATGGATCACGTTCAGGATCCATCAATGATGATTATTTCGGATGAAATAGCGAATGAAAATTCATATCGGCGTTGAAATTTCCTCACTTTGGTATAAAATATAATATATATACCTATATATCTTTGGTAATTATACAGGTGAATATCTCATTTATTAGTGTGAAACTTTCAAACTGAGCGAAACTTTGAAATGTCTAACTTTTTGTTACTATATAGTAACATAATCAAAAATAGTTTATGATGACTGATGGTGGTAGGATATTCATCTGACCCTTCAGTACTCTACCAATTTGTTTTTGTTTCGAAATCAACAAAATCTACTGCCTCCTATAAGGTTATCATATATATCATACTGAGAATTTTTTCTTCTATATATCTCAATATTTTACAGAGGATTTATTGGTACGGAACATAATATCATGAATCACGTTCAGGATCCATCGTTGATAATAATTTTGAATGAAATAGCGAATTGAAATTCATATTAAGCGTTAAAATTCCATCATTTTGGTATAAAAAATAATATATACCTATATATCTTCAGTAAGTATACAGGTAAATATCTCATTCATCAGTGTGAAACTTTCTGAAATGTGTCTCTTTTTGTTACTGGTAACATAATAATAAAAAATTGCTCTACTAATTTGTTCTGTTTCGAAACCAACTAAAACTACTGCCTCCTATCAGGTTTTCATATATATCATACTGAGAATATCTTTGATTTGAAATATTATGATCAACATGATGAAAAATGTTCTTCATTCTCAAATATTCAGGTTTCCAGAAATCAGATTATATCCCGAATTCCTGAAATCACAATAACGAAAATGATTGGAGCAGACTTATTAACTCAATAGCAAAACTCACCATTGAGCAGCTATACAGGGGGTTGTAGTCAATTTTGTAACAGAAAAATGTTTAGAATTTCATTCAAAAACTTACAACACCCTTTTTTATTTACACTGTTATTGTTCACTATTCGTCATGATATTAAAAAGAAATCTATTTTAATTATAATAATTGATCAAAGTGGCGTGAATTGAATTTTTTCAAACAACTTGAGAACCAAGCAAAAAATCACATCAGGGAATTCCAGAGGATCAGATGATAATAATAATGTAATAAGTGTGAAATGTGACTTCAATACTTTACGGTTAGTGGCGTTCTCTTGGAATTTACCGATTTTTAATCAAAAATACTCGAATATGTACCTACTTCACTATTTATATGTCGGAAGAAATGATATATGATATGTTTTCCACACATAATGGTCAATGTACCTACAAAATTTGAGTGAAAATATTGAAATATTTAGTATAATCTCATTCAACTCCACTGCCTTCGTCATTAGGGTGAGTTTTTTGGTTTAACCATCCTATTCTCGCTATAAGATTCCGTTATATTATTTTGTACATAAATTCCAGACATCCTGCATACCGCCTCTCACGATTGGTATCTACAGGGTGAGTCAGAATAAACGTCGTTCTCAGATTCCTAAGATCATAGGTCCAATAAATTTTAGTTCCTATAGAGTATGGTGATACAGTTGCCGAGGTGCCATAATCTCATAATGAGAATACTTTACAACACATCGAAATATTTTTTAACAATTAGGTACCTATCTCAGACGGGGTAAAAATTTGCACAGACGCTGGATATGGACTTTTCTTTTTGATGAAAGGCATCTGAAAACGAAGTTAGTCGGTCTCATTGTGACTTACTACGTAATTGGAGATTTTGAATAACAAACCAGACGAGGGTACACCCGTGGCACTTCAGTCGTTTCAATTATCAGTAACATTGCGGTAAAACAAACACAATGAACATTAGAGATGAGAAATATTCCTTTTCGAGTACGAATCGAAATTTTTACGAAGTATTATGATACCAAAAAGATCCGTGGCAGGGAGGGGGTGGGGATAAAAATAGTTTATGATGACTGATGGTGGTAGGATATTCATCTGACCCTTCAGTACTCTACCAATTTGTTTTTGTTTCGAAATCAACAAAATCTACTGCCTCCTATAAGGTTATCATATATATCATACTGAGAATTTTTTCTTCTATATATCTCAATATTTTACAGAGGATTTATTGGTACGGAACATAATATCATGAATCACGTTCAGGATCCATCGTTGATAATAATTTTGAATGAAATAGCGAATTGAAATTCATATTAAGCGTTAAAATTCCATCATTTTGGTATAAAAAATAATATATACCTATATATCTTCAGTAAGTATACAGGTAAATATCTCATTCATCAGTGTGAAACTTTCTGAAATGTGTCTCTTTTTGTTACTGGTAACATAATAATAAAAAATTGCTCTACTAATTTGTTTTGTTTCGAAACCAACTAAAACTACTGCCTCCTATCAGGTTTTCATATATATCATACTGAGAATATCTTTGATTTGAAATATTATGATCAACATGATGAAAAATGTTCTTCATTCTCAAATATTCAGGTTTCCAGAAATCAGATTATATCCCGAATTCCTGAAATCACAATAACGAAAATGATTGGAGCAGACTTATTAACTCAATAGCAAAACTCACCATTGAGCAGCTATACAGGGGGTTGTAGTCAATTTTGTAACAGAAAAATGTTTAGAATTTCATTCAAAAACTTACAACACCCTTTTTTATTTACACTGTTATTGTTCACTATTCGTCATGATATTAAGAAGAAATCTATGTTAATTATAATAATTGATCAAAGTGGCGTGAATTGAATTTTTTCAAACAACTTGAGAACCAAGCAAAAAATCACATCAGGGAATTCCAGAGGATCAGATGATAATAATAATGTAATAAGTGTGAAATGTGACTTCAATACTTTACGGTTAGTGGCGTTCTCTTGGAATTTACCGATTTTTAATCAAAAATACTCGAATATGTACCTACTTCACTATTTATATGTCGGAAGAAATGATATATGATATGTTTTCCACACATAATGGTCAATGTACCTACAAAATTTGAGTGAAAATATTGAAATATTTAGTATAATCTCATTCAACTCCACTGCCTTCGTCATTAGGGTGAGTTTTTTGGTTTAACCATCCTATTCTCGCTATAAGATTCCGTTATATTATTTTGTACATAAATTCCAGACATCCTGCATACCGCCTCTCACGATTGGTATCTACAGGGTGAGTCAGAATAAACGTCGTTCTCAGATTCCTAAGATCATAGGTCCAATAAATTTTAGTTCCTATAGAGTATGGTGATACAGTTGCCGAGGTGCCATAATCTCATAATGAGAATACTTTACAACACATCGAAATATTTTTTAACAATTAGGTACCTATCTCAGACGGGGTAAAAATTTGCACAGACGCTGGATATGGACTTTTCTTTTTGATGAAAGGCATCTGAAAACGAAGTTAGTCGGTCTCATTGTGACTTACTACGTAATTGGAGATTTTGAATAACAAACCAGACGAGGGTACACCCGTGGCACTTCAGTCGTTTCAATTATCAGTAACATTGCGGTAAAACAAACACAATGAACATTAGAGATGAGAAATATTCCTTTTCGAGTACGAATCGAAATTTTTACGAAGTATTATGATACCAAAAAGATCCGTGGCAGAGAGGGGGTGGAGACACAGAAAAAGTCCAGAAATTAAAACGGAAGACGACATCCTCGGCTGGAATCTATTGTATTTTATTAAACATCTATATTGACGGGGTTCTATCGTAACTAATGCTTATATCGTGTATCATGTATGATGACTTTTCAACTTGAGGAGTGTGATTTCTTGTTATATATTTTGAAAAGTTCGATAACATGTGTCCTTCCTTGCTTTGGTTTTCGATACAGTGTGTTGAAGTTAGAAATATTCATTATATTTTTGTAAAATTATACTAATGACTACCAAAACCCTAACCTCCATGGATATCTCGAATCCATCTACATTAGTATTCAGTCAAATCAGGTATGTATATAAAGTATAAAGCAAGAAACTGCTAGTGGAATTATTATTCTAATTCAGTCAATGTCAAATAACGCACCATGTTCCAATATATCATCAAAATTACGCTGATTTAGATTTAGATTGACAGTCAAAGTTATTAACCACGCCGAGAAACTGCCTGAAATTTTTATTATTTATTTTTTTTATTTTTATCTTATCTTTTTTATACAAACAGATTGTTGCAAATTGACTGTAGTGGATTGATATTTGGATGATTTAATCGAAAAGAATATACAGTGTTTGAAGAAATTTTGTGGGTGGTATGGTTTCTGGGTCTAACGAGAGACAAGAAAAAACTTACGAGAATGGGTCCGGATATGCTAATTTAGGGGCATTCACAATAATTTTGACGAATAACGTTAATCAAAATATTGATATATGGGAGGTCATATATATTATACAAAAATAAAATCCATTCAGGACATCAGATTGCAAAACCAGGCATGAAGAATATAGGTCTGATGAGTTTTGTCAGCAGCACAGGTCATGCAGGGTGTTCATATTTAAGAGAAGTCTATACAGGGTACGGCATTGAAACCCATAGGAAGCTCGACGTATACTATCGAATGGGGCAAATAAAAATGTAGGGATCAACATCAAATTTGGAGTTAGACCCCTTCTTCTCTCAAGGTTCTATACTTCAGCAATTCTATTCAGCGTTACCTCTGTTCAAATTTCCGTGCGGAAAGCATAATCACGCGGAATTCAACAAGTCAAATTATTTCAATCTGGAGCACTTCTGATTTTTCATCGTTCTTGTTCAATTTACGGGATGAAATTTCTCGTCAATCAGAAGAATTTGAAAACATCTGATATCATGGGAATAATCGTTAGACTGTATATCATATAGATGTGCTGAATATATGTACTTATTTCAAAAACACGTCGTAAACATATGTCAATTATATTCCCGGTATCTTTATAGGAGTGAGTCTGAAATAGTTGCACAAAATATATTGGTTCATAACTATTCTCGAATTGTATATATGTGTGTGTGTAGAAATTCTAATCTATCACAAAAAAAAATACCATCTTATAGAAAGTGTAGTTTATAAATCGTTTCAACTCCAATATTGATGAAATGTCGTCAATCATTGTCATTGCCCATTGATATCACCAAAAACTCTGACAGGCATCATAGTTTTCGAAACTCTAACTCTCATATTATAGACAGACCAATTTCACAGCCGCTTGGGCTCATACAAGGTGTTTATACAATGAGTTTCCCAAAGTTTTAACATTCAACGTGATTAATGATGAGTAAATTTGCTTTTAGGAGCTGTCAATTATAGTATATCAAAATCGCCTTCATACTCGATCTCATGTACTGATAATCAGGGAGTAGTTATCCCCTCTATCATAGCCCTTTCCACGATATACTGATAACTCATGCCTCTTCACGCTGCGTCACATTTGTGGTTTTTGTTTCATCTCGCTTGAAGCGCACGAAGGAAAATCCCTATTATGTTCGTAGAACTCCGTGCGTGTATATGGATGGTGGGGAGAGGGGAATAGATATTGAATTTTGCTTCTTATCTTTTGGAGGTTATGAGTTCTTGAAATGTGTATGCGATACTTTTCTGTAACGTATGGGATGGTTTGAGGAACGTATTGGAGCGTTTGCATGACGATAGTAGAACGCTTTGTGAATTGATCAACTTGTATTCAGTTGCTGGTCCACTATATAAGACGTGAACAATATTCTTGAATGAATCATAATATCTCAAACATCCGAAGTAGAAGGATCTCATGATATTGATGGGGATACATATATTATGATGAAGACGAATAATGATTCTTATACCTTATATTGTGACGGACCTGATCATGATGACGTTTACGGTGTTCGGAGAGGATATGAATTTGGCGAATTATTGGTTGGTAAAGAACTGATTCTATTCGAAAATGAGAATATATTTATCAAGAACAGACGTTTCGAACAAACCATAGGGCTCATCAGCCTTCTTTTCAAGAAAAAACCAATAAAATATAACTCAGAAGATATGAGCAGCTATAAAATGATATTACTCCTCAGCAATGGCCACAAACAACTCTATAAAGAAAATAGCAGGATGAATTCAAATAGAAGATATAAATATGTGAATATAATATCCAAATTATTTCCTGCGAAAAAGAAACGAAACACTAGGAAGATGTCGATGAAGCAGTTGAGAGGCCGATTCATTTTCAAATGAATACTATGTGTGTTACGTAAAAAATATCAACATGTGTATTTTGAAATGGTTTCACATATTTTTTAATTTTGCTGTGAATGTATTTATTATGATTACTTTGAAATGATTTCAACTTATATTTTAATCAGTTTGTGAATGTATTCATATTGATTATTTGTTATCATTATGTTCGATTTAACAACTACTATCTACTTGTATTTTGACTAGGCTGATAAGTGTAAGATGCATTTTACTTATGTACAACATTTTATGCTGCAATAAATCATATCATATCATATGTAGATGTCAATAAAAACCAATATATTATGAGTTGATTTCATTCTCACTTTCATACCTTTACTACCTGTTCGTTGATAGTTTTCAATTCAGCCTTCCATGAGAAATCCAGACGCTGAATAATATAAAGTGCTCCGTTTCGTAGAACAAAAAAAAATTTTGCTAATGTCATAACATGGATCTCCCTCCTTTCTCGATTTTTCCTTATGAATGTGGCGAATTGAAAATAAAAAATGAGCTGTTCTAGAAAATTTGAGTAAGTGTAGCAAGGACATATTAAATAATTTCCGTAGAATGTCACTGGAATTGAAAATCTCACTATTAGAAAAGCTAGAAGAGAAATTCAATCGATAGTTCTTGATTTGTTTGAAATAGAGAAATATGTCTTTTGAAAATTACCAAATTTTCACTTATCTTGATGATGAACTTATAGCATTTAGATTTCTTTGATAGATACAAATCCATATTTTTGTTATTTCACCCCGAAATATTGTCGTTTTTGTATAAACTTCTAGCAATTCATGAGTGTATATAATGAACCTGCTTTCGAGCCTCACCAATAAATTCAACTCCATTTATCGACAAATACCAATACCAAGAGATATTCTCACTGGATATCTCCTACCAAGCTGTTCACTTCATGACATTCATCAGCACTCATACAGATATTCATACAGCGTCATGTATGTAAAGATGATGGTTAGGTGGAATACGTGCTTTTTCAGATCAAGATATTGTAATGTTTCACTATTTAATCTCTCTGATGGGGCTGTGGAAGAACAGCAGTTTTGAACCTTTCAATCACGGCCCAAGGTTTCCTGAGAGATAATTATTATCGAAGTATGATTTTGCTGATATTATTTCATCAATAGATACATGAGTTAACATTGTTTCAGATTTCGAGCCACTAACATTTACTCTTCGTCCCCTGCTATAAAAAGTACGCCGGCTAGTCGATCTGCTCAGTCTTCAGAAGTCAGCTGAACAAGACAGTCGTCTCCCAGCTCCTGTGAATCCTTCGATTTATTTTTGCTGAACAATGGAAAAGTTTGTCATCGTCAAGAACTATCAAAAAACGGTGCGTCGTTTCAACCTCCAAGGTAGGACGTTGGAATTCAATATCAAACCTATACCCGAAAACACTGAACCTGTTGGATGGGTAAAAGATGCAATCAACCAGGTCATTGAAAAGTCAACGGAAGGGCTTCTACCAAGTGATAAAGTCGGGTTCACTTTTTGTTCCAAGAACTTCAAGAGAGGCGACGGATTGATCAATTTCAGAACTTTGGAAGACGTCACTTTCGAGGATGTTTGGAATCTTATATGCAGTGTATACCAGTCTAATTCGACTGGTTTGGATACAGACACTTTTTGCCTGGGTGTGACATCAGTGAGAATGCCCGTAGGAAGAGGGAAGTGCAGAGGACGTAACTATAATACTTTCGACGAGGAAAGCGCTATGCGAAAAGGGATTGTCTCTATCAATAATAAAGACAATTTATGTCTGCCTCGGGCACTAGTTGTAGCCATTGCTGCAGCTAATAAAGATCCTGAGTATCGCAAAATTCGACGAGACATTGGAAAGATGCAAACACAACGAACTGTACAACTCATGAAGTATGCAAGAATTTCAATTCCTGAGGAGGGTGCTGGAATACTTGAGCTGCAAAAATTCCAACAGTGCCTCTCAGATGATTTCAAAATTGTTGTCTATAGCTATGGGTATAAGGGTCGTAGCATACTTTTCAAAGGAATGTCAAGCAGCAGTCGAAATATCAATCTCCCTCATCACAACGGCCACTACAATGTTATAACTGCAGCTTTCTGTTGTAGTTACTATTGTGAGGATTGTAATATTCCATACAATAATAAGAATGATCATAGATGCGGCGGAACATGTTTGGGGTGTCATCAGACTCCTGCTTGTCCTCAAGATCAAGTGAACATTCAGTGTAGAATTTGCAATAGAACATTCAGAGGACCTGTATGTCATGAAAATCATCTGAAACCAAAATCAATGGGTATGAGTACGGTTTGTGAAAAGATTCGACGATGCGAGAAATGTTCAAAGACAATGAAGAGCGATAGACAACATGTGTGTGGTGAGATATATTGCAAAATATGTAAGAAACATGCACCCGAGGGCCATTTGTGCTTTATACAACCAGACACTATGACTCCGAGAATCAAAGAAACCCTGTTTGTCTTTTACGATCTAGAAACACAGCAGGAAAAGGTATTGGATGATGGTTCGTTGCTCCATGAACCAAATCTGTGTGTATTCAAGCAATGCTGCGATAATTGTTTGAGTACTGACAAAAAAATATGTGAGAAATGTGGAGTTCGACTACATATACTGAAATCAGAACCCTTGGAAAGATTCGTGGAATTTATTCTGAACCAAAGAAAAATATTCAAAAATATAGTAGTTATAGCACACAATGGAGGAGGGTTTGATCATCAGTTTATTCTCAACAACATTCTGGTCAAAACAGATCTGAAGCCAGAATTGGTGATGCGAGGTACCAAGCTGGTGATGATGGTGGTGGGGAATGTCAAGTTCTTAGATTCGTTGAATTATTTTCCCATGGCTCTATCGAAGCTTCCGAAAGCTTTTGGGCTCGTCGACGAACTCAAGAAAGGATACTTCCCACATCTCTTCAATACATCAGGAAATCAAGATTATGTCGGTCCACTGCCATCAGTTGAATTCTACGACGCTGATAACATGTAGGGTTGTGATCGCGATATCTTCCTTGCATGGTACGAATCTCATAAGGATGATGAATTTATTATGCAACGGGAGATGGTAGATTATTGCATATCAGACGTCGAAATTCTCACCCAGGCTTGTTTGAAATTCAGACAACAACTACTGGAAACCACTAATGTATGTCCCTTCACAGAGGCTTGTACCATAGCTTCTGCATGTAATAAAGTATATCGTCGAAACTTCCTCCAATCTAATACCATCGGTATTAAACCAAGAAATGGTTACAGATGGCGAAATAATCAGTCGAAAGTAGCTATTGAGTGGTTATTGTGGGAAGAGCATCAAAGAGGTAACAACATTATACACGCCGGTAAAGAACAAGAAGTTCGTGTACATGGAGTGAAGGTCGATGGTTTCTGTGCGGATACCAATCAAGTATTCGAATTCCATGGCTGCAGGTATCACGGGTGCCCACAGTGCTATAAATATCGAAGAAGTGATCCTCTACCTGAGAATCCCACTGAGTCTCTAGATTTAAGATTTGAATCTACTATAGCAAAGTCTGAGAGACTGCGTAATTTCGGTTGCGAAGTGATTGAAATTTGGGAGTGCGAATTCAGGAAGAAACTGACTGTAGAAATGAAAACATATACTGAAAACCATCCAATCCTCAGAAATTCACCTCTCGATGCCAGAGATGCTTTCTTTGGCGGACGTACTGGTAATGCAGTTGAATATTACAAATGTAAGGAAGGCGAACAAATCAAGTATTTTGATGTTTGTTCCTTATATCCGTGGGCTTGTGAATATGGAAAATTCCCCACGGGCCATCCTATTGTATAGGTCGGTAAGGAATGTTCCGATGTCAGCCTGCAGAACACCGAAGGGCTCATCAAATGCACGATACTCCCACCTCAAAATCTCCACCACCCCGTATTACCACAAAAAATTAATAATAAACTGATGTTTGTCCTCTGTCGAACATGTGATCAGAATATGAATAGCGATGAGTGCTCCCATGATGAAGAGGAAAGAGCCCTCACGGGTACATGGGTAATCGATGAGGTGTTGAAAGCTCTTGAAAAAGGCTATGAACTTCGAGAAATACAGGAGATATGGATTTTTAGTATTCAACAGTATGAAAAATCAACGAAGATACCTGGACTATTCACCTCAATGATGAATAAATTTATAAAAATTAATCAACAAGCTTCGGGCTGGCCAAGAACTGTCGAAATAGAGCAGATCAAGAACGATATATTGAACAATTTCTCGATCGAGAAGATGTTCAGTTAGAATTCGATGAGATCGTAGAAAACCCCGGTCTCCGCTCGCTGGCCAAACTGATTTTAAATTCATTCTAAGGAAAGTTTGGTCAAAGAGAAAACCAACCTAAGACAAAAATTGTTAATGACTCTAGCGAGTTTTTCGAAATGTTGACGAATCCCTCTATAGAAGTTGATAACGTCTTACCCATCAATGACACCACTTTGATAGTAGGATTCCGGCATACTGCTGAATCATATGATGTATTGACTACAGTTAACGTAGCAATAGCCGCTTTTGTAACTTCTCAGGCCCGACTTAAGCTATATGGCTATCTGGAACAACTGGGGGATCGTGTCTTATATCACGACACCGATTCAGTTATATACGTATCAAGACAGGGAGAGTTCGATATTCCGACTGGTGAATTCATTGGGGATATGACGGATGAGTTGGAAGCGTATGGGCCTGGATCCTATATCACCGAATTTGTTTCTGGAGGCCCGAAAAATTACGCCTATCAGATATGGGGAATGCAGAAACAGCGTCAAGAGATAGTATGTAAGGTGAAGGGAATTTCATTAACATATGCAGCATCCAAACTGGTAAATTTTGAGTCCATCAGAAATATGATTTTGACTCCATCTGAACCCATCTACATAACCTCCAGGAATATTAGAAGAACAAAAGAACACGCAGTAGCTACGCAAGAAGAAACAAAAACTTATAGGACCAACTCTACGAAGAGAATGTTCCTGTTCGATTATAGTTCTGTGCCATATGGATTTAAAAGAACAAAAATTGATTGAAAATTCCATCACCCCCTTTTTCCATTATATCAGAGAGAGAGGGGGGGGGGAGCGAAAGGCGAGAGAGGAGAGATAGAGTGAGGAATCCAACTATATCGGTATACGTAGTAAACCACACCTACAAGTCAATGGAGTCAACTATTTATACACCACAAAACATACACCACATCCAAGATGGCACATATTTTCACGTCATGAATGATGCCACCTCAACTATACGCCTCTCCTGTTCTATATCTCCCCTACCAACCACGAAATCCCCATATCAGTCACTTGGAAAGGTACACCTCCACGTCAAGCTATCAGACAATACCAACAGCCAATGGAAACATTGGAACCACGTCCAATCCAGTCCAAGCACTGCTCCAACCAGATACCATCAATCACTTTGAAAGGTACACCCCACGTCGGCCATCAGAGAATCCCAACAGCCAATGATTACAATTGCCCCACCCACGCCCAATACAAGCCAAGCACCGCCCCACCACCCCCTCTATTACCCCACCCCCTGCTGGACTCCACCCCACATCCCCAATCGACGCCCCGCCTAGGCCACGCCCCCTTTGTCCGTCAAACATGCCCCAATAACTACTCAAGAGGTCTACTATTCAAAGTTGAATTAAAATAATCTTGAGAAATCATACGAAAGAGGAGTATATCAGAAAGTTTGGCTACTCTACCTAAGTACTCTTCTAAATATACAGTGAAACATGTATTCACCAATGAAGAGGAAATCCGACTAGCAGAATACATAAGAAAGTGCTCTGATATGAACCATGGTTTATCTTATAGAAACATCCGCAAATTGGCCTTCGAATATGCAGCAGCATTACCAAATTGCAAATTCCCACCAAACTGGAGAGAGCATTCTTGTGCTGGTATAGAGTGGTTAAAAAGTTTAATAAGCCGGCATCCCACATTGTCCTTGAGGAAACCGGAAAGTACGAGTTTAGCCCGCGCAACTGCATTCAATAGGCATAGGGTAAACGAATTCTTCGAAAATTATATTCGGGTCATGAATAAATACAATTTCCAAGCAGAGAATATCTACAATGTAGATGAAAGTGGATGTACAACTGTCATGAAACCAGTGAAGATAGTTTCCACCAAAGGTAAACGACAAGTTTCTCAAGTAGCATCAGCAGAAAGAGGTGAGCTCGTGACATTCATTGCTATAATAGATGCTACTGGTCGAGCTCTTCCACCTGTGTATCTTTTTCCAAGAATAAAAAATGTTGACGACTATCTAATAGGTAGACCACTCGGTAATATTGCTATCGGTAACAAAAGTGGTTGGATGACATCCAATATTTTCCTCGAACTTCTTAATCATATTGTTCAACACACTAATTGTAGCAAGGGGAAGCCAATTCTTCTATTGATGGATAACCATGATTCGCACATATCTATAAAAGCAATTGACTTTGCTAGAAGTAATGGTATCTGTATGCTTTCTTTTTTCCCGCATACTACTCACAGGCTGCAGCCTCTGGACGTAGGGATTTTTGGACCATTCAAAACCAAATTTGCAATATCTTTTGATGATTTCAAATCCTGGAAAAACAATTTCGATTAAGAATATTCCATTAGAGACATTTGTGCCAAATAACATTATGAACTCCTTCAGAAAAACTGGACTGTATCCTTTGAATCGATTGATATTCTCAGACTCAGATTTTGAAGCCAGCAGTGTGACAGATAGACCGATAGAAAACGTTGACATCAGATCAGAAGAAAATGAAAACAACGTAAGAGATGGAGTAATAGCTGGAGATCATATCAATGATAAACCTTCTTTTTTTTTATCGCTTGGAGCGCACGAAAGGGAATCCCTATAATGTTCAAAGAACATCGTGCGTTCCTAGGGAGGATAGGGACAGGAGGTAGGTATTGGAATTTTTTTTGAACTTTTGGAGATTATACCGGGTGGCTACGGAAGTATTGCCTACGGAAGATCTCAGTTATTGTATGAAGTAGGTTTGTGAAATTTGGAGCGTCGATATAATGACATAAGAGCTAGAATTTGAGCATATTGACATGTCGAAATTAACTTCTGGTCTGACCGGAAGTAACATCAACTTTCTTATTTTAAATGGAAACCCTATTTTTTTTTTCTTTTCGCTTTATTCAGCACTCAATTCCCTTTCTAATGACATATCACAAGTTGGTATCTAACCAGAAACTAGATCAGAAGCAAAATGAAAGCCAAAAATTGAAAAGTTGGCTATGGAAACCATACGTCACTTGATAACAGTTGCTATTACTGTGATATTTTATTTTCATTCGTCGGCGTTATAAAAAGCCGCCAAAAAAAATATTGGAAAAATTGGGAAAAAAACAATACTCTGTAGGTCCATAACTTTAATAGGAACATACAACTTTTCCACAGTAGTAGCAACTGTTATCAATGACGTATGGTTTCCATAGCCAACTTTTCAATTTTTGGCTCTCATTTTGCATCCACGGCCTACCCGGTGAATTTCAATATTTTTTTTCTGATCTAGTTTCTGGTTGGATACCAACTTGTAATATGTCATTAGAAGGGGAATTGAATGCTGAATAAAGCGAAAAGAAAAAAAATAGGGTCTCCATTTAAAATAAGAAAGTTGATGTTACTTCCGGTCAGACCGGAAGTTAACTTCGACATGTCAATATGCTCAAATTCTAGCTCTTATGTCATTATATCGACGCTCCAAATTTCACAAACCTACTTCATAAAATAACTGAGATATTCCGTAGGCAATACTTTCGTAGCCACCCGGTATGTTGTATGTGCTGACTTGGCTTGTCTAGTTCGTCTGATTGGTATTGCTAGTGAAGGGATGATAGCAGAGATTTCCGAAGAACATTTCCCGTGGAAGTATCGATAGAAAAGTGAAAGGTCGCCGACCTTTCTACGGTGTTCCAATGATGTCAAAGAGTGAGTGAGTGTAGCGTCACCCACCAGGCGAATGGCTCTTCTCTGGATGGAATCTAAGAGCATCAGCGTATGTTTGGGTGCTGAACCCCATATGTGGGAACAGTATTCTAGAACAGGCCGTATCTGCGCTTTGTAGATCATGAGAAGCTGTTGAGGTGTAAAGTAGCTTTTCGCACGGAACAAGAATCCGAGTTTTTGTGAAGCAGCTTTTGCGATGGATCTGACATGATTATCCCATGAAAGAGTGTTGCTGATGGAAATACCGAGCATAGATATGGTTGGCTTGGTGGGGATGGTGGAGCCAGACATTACAATATCGGGCATACTGAGTTCCGCCTTTCTAGAGAAAATGCAGGCTTGAGTTTTGGTGGCGTTGAATTCAACTAGGTTGTTTGTTCCCCAGGCTGTGATTTCTGCAAGATCTTCATTGACAGCATTGTCCTGCCTGCGCCGTGAGTTCTTAGTTTCCTGGGAAGAAATGAGAATTCTGGAAGAGAACGCAGTATGGAGGGTACTATCATCTGCAGAGCTGTGGATGGGGCAAGTTGTTACTCCCAACAGATCATTGATATGAAGCAGGAATAATGTTGGTGCCAAAATTGATCCTTGTGGAACGCCGGAATTGATGCCAATGGTATCAGACGATACACCGTCCACCACCACGTGAAGCGATCTGCCTGAAAGAAAACTCGATAAGAGATGGCATAGCTGAGGTGGTAAGCCGTATGATGGTAGTTTGTGGAGGAGTCCTTCGTGCCAAACACGGTCGAATGCTTTCGATATGTCCAACGCGACAGCTAGAGATTCCCCGTCTTTTTCTATTGAAGATTGCCATAAATGGGTGACGTAGGCAAGTAGATCTCCAGTAGATCTTCGGTGGCGAAAGCCGTATTGTCTATCATTGATGATTCCTGAGCTCTCCAGATATTTGATAAGCTCAATATTGATGGCTTTCTCCATCACTTTGGAGATTACTGATAACAGGGCAATGGGCCTGTAGTTGTTGGGCAGGTTCTTGTTCCCTTTTTTGGGGATTGGTTGGACTCCTAGCTGTCTTCAAGCATGATGGAAAAATACCCGACCTGTACGAGATGGTAAACAACTTGCAGAGAATCGGTGTTAATTCTGGTGCACATTTTTTGAGGATAATGGGTGGAATTCCATCAGGACCGTTAGCCTTATTCGTTTTGAGACCAAGCAAAATTCGTCTGATAGTGCGTTGACGGAAGACGATTTCGGGCATTCGACTCTCGACGGGTGGAATGTCTGGCGGCAGTTTTCCTTGGGAATCTAAAGTAGAGTTTGCTGCGAACATCTCTGCAAAAATATTTGCTTTCTCCTGCGAGGTTGTTGCTAATGTGCCGTCGGATTTGGACAGTGGTGGAAATGAACTATTAGTGAAATTTCTTCCGACCGCTTTAACAAGAGACCAAAACGAACGGGAGCCATTGGGGCAATCTATGAGTTTCGATCTCATCTTGGTATTGTATGTTTCTTTCGAGGCATCTATTGTTTGGCTGCAGTTGGCTGCTCTAGTCGCGAGGTTAGGGTTTTTGCGCCAGCGATGGTAGGCTGTTTGTTTCAAGGCAACAGATCTAGAGCAGTTTTTGTTGAACCAGGGTTCCGAAGGTGATGATCTTTTCGAAAAATGAGGTATGTATGCGTCCATTCCGAGCATGATGATATTTCCGCAGTACACTGTGAAGGGTCCTCAGAGTCAAAGCATACTCTATGCCAAGGAAACTCGGAGAAAAACATGCGGAGACCGTCCCAATCTCCTGAATTGTGATGCCATATAAGACGTGGGGGTGCCGTTGCAGTTGATGGAATGAAAAATGGGCAGGTTGTGGAGATGAGTGTGTGGTCAGAATTGCCAAGTGGAGCTCGTACATCTATGGTGTAGGGTGCTGAATTATTAGTGAGGAATAAGTCAAGTATGTTAGCTGAATGGTTATTGGCATCGGGAATTCGTGTGGGTTCTTTGATAAGCTGCTCTAAGCCGTGAGTGATGGCGAAAGCTTCGGCTTGTCGCCCAGCTTCATCCGTTCTGTTAGAGTGTACGAGCCAAGCAGTGTTGTGTACATTGAAATCGCCCATGATGATGATTTCTGCTGCTGGACGGTTCTGTTGAATTTGGTCAAGCTTCAGAGACAAGAATTCGAAGAGCTCTTCATAGGATGGATCATTTGGTGCACAAGCAAACTGATTCCAGAGCAAATCAGACCATTTCCAAAAGCAGAGCCATGGAAAGTAACGAACAGAAGAAGAAACATCGGAAAATCGAGAATATATACAAATAGTTCAGAGAAAAAACGAGCAGAAAATATGGAAAAAGAAAAAGAAATCAGAAAGAAGAACTTAGAAGAGAGAAATAGGAGGAAAATAATCAGACAAGTGTTTCCTGATGTTGAAAAGCAACAAATCAAAAGATCAAGAAAATCAATTCCCTCAGATACATCAACTGATGTGTCAGATGATATTTCACTGCATAGCGAGGATTGAAGTGATGATTTCGAGGACCTTCAAGATACCGACATAAATGAATTGTCCTTCGGGGACTTCGTATTAGTTAAATTTCCTACAAAATCTACGATAGTTTATTTTGTTGGAGAAATAAAGGAAATTTTAGGAAGCAACTTAATTGTTGAATTCCTCCGAAGAAAAGGCAATAGTACCACTTTTCATTTCCCAGAAGTTGAGGACATAAGCGAGGTGGATCAGACCGATGTTGTAGCAAAACTACAAAAACCATCACCTTCAGGAACTGCTCGAACTCAGTCAGCCTTTTCGTTCAAGTATAATTTCAGTAACCTCAATGTAAAATGAGTATTTTACGACTATTCCTGCAACAAATTCTCATTCTTTCGGACTTTCGATTTGTTTCAGTTGAAATTGAACATTGACGAAAGTACCCCATTCCAAGGATGAAAGTACCCCACCGATGAGGTACTTTCAGCCAAAAATTCCGAAATGAGAAAATAACATGTTATGACAATTTGTGGGATATAAATATCAACAAAAACATTGTACGTAACAGGTGTATACGAAAATTGCACTATGAAATGTGCTCATTGTCTAGATTCATGTTTTTTATGAAAAATAGCCGAATGTAATCCCCTCTCCCCTATGTTTTTTAAAGAATACCTGATAATGATTCTCTGAATGGTGCTCTACGAGTTCCCGATGATGTTGATCATGAGAAACAGGAATCACTTAGCTTATCATTGAGTCAAACAACTGGCACATCCACTGAACTCTTACAAGTTATACAAGGTGAGTTTTTCAATACTTCCACTCCTAATTCAATTAATATTCACCTGCAACTTTACAGAAACAGACAGAATGTGTTGAATTTGGAGGTTACTTGGTGAATGGTAAGCTATTCTACATTTTAATCAATGACTGCAAATCAATCTCCAAAATGTATTTTCTTCTCCACTAGATCAAAATATTCTCATACCTCCCGATGGAAATATTGGGAATCAGTTGCTTCCTAATCAGGCAGGGAATAGTTCAAATGACAACCTACACGCAGTTGAAGATTATACTTTCATTCCGAGTTATGCAGATAGATTGAAATTTGTATTTCATTTACAGAATGGAATGAACCAAATAATAATGACGATTTGGATGCAGATTATGGTCCATAATCCGAAATAGATTGAGATAATAGTCTAGAGGAGGATGACAATAATATGGTGGAAGAATGTGTGCACTGTGCAGGTAACCACCCACTGAAAATGAAAGAATGAGAGAAAGAATGAGAGAAAATAAGAGATGGAAAAAAGCTAAACAGGAAACCTGGAAGAAATACATAAATTAAGATAGGATGAGTGAATGTTTGAATTATAAAAATCAAGAAGGAAAGATTCAACCTGTTAAGACGCCGAAAAATACTTCTTGTGAGAAATGTAAATTTCAGTGCACCATAAAATCCTCTTGAGGGCTCAAATGTTATGAGCTTAAAAAAGATCACTTTCTCAAGATGTTCGAAGTTTCTTCTCCAAAAACACGAAGACCTAGAAAATGAGAAAATGGTTCAGAAAGGAAAAATACTAAAAAGTATTTTCTCTTGAAACGGAAAGAAAAAATAAGAGTCTGTCAAGCTTTCTTCATGAAGACGTTGAGTATAAATAATGGACCTATAATTACTGCATTGAAACGAAGAAATAGTTCAGGTTTTATTCGAAGGCATGGACGAAAGAGGGAAGAACCCACCCAAAAATAAAACAAAGTCTGGTGACGAACAAATTGTTAGGAATCATATAGAAACTTTCCTAACCATGGAATGACATTGGAATCCATACTAACAATTTTGAAGATGTTCCAGTTATATCAAGATTATTGTGAGCAGAACCATTACAGTCCTGTATCACATGCCGTTCATCGGATTTTTTTTTTCCAAAATTACAATGTGTCCTTCTTCAAACCAAAAAAAAGATCAGTGTCAAATATGTTTCAAATACAATGAAGCAGCCAAAATAGCTAGCGATCACTCATCCAGACAAGAATATGAATATCATAGTCAGCGAAAAAGTGATGCTGCCAAAATGAAAGAATTGGATAAGCAAATTGCATCAGAAGATCCCACTTTTGTGTCAGCATCCTTTGACCTGCAATCTGTTCTTCAAATTCCGTCGTCAGAGATATCTAATATATATTATGACAGGGAAATACATGTTTATAATTTGCACTTCCTAATAATAGTTATTTACGTGATAAGTGGGATATAGACATTATTAACGTACGCATATGAGGATTCCACGACGAAGCCGTAGGCTGACTACTGTCAACATTTTCATAACCATCTTTAAATGTACCTCATTGATATTCCACTTCGACGTACCTACTCATCACAGTTTTCTGATAATTGAAAACACAAGTTGCCTGTGATCATTTTTGTAACCGTAGCAACGGTAGGTATAAAGAAAGCCGTTTATAGATGTTAAATTAAATGGTCAGATCGATATCCAGAACCATCATTAAGTTTCTTGAATGAAAATGTCTTCAAGTGAAGATGATCTACCATTCGATATTGAAAATGCGGCGACCAGTGTTATTTGAATTCCCTTTGTAATCATTCAATAAACGGTTCATTTCTTATCTCATTACCGCACTAGTGCGGTAATAGATTCAAAAGAGCACAAGTGCGGTAATTAACATCATTATGACATTCCATAAAGTGTCAAATCATAATCATTACTTGACAGTTGTTGATAAAGCATTGTTATGCCTGGACAAAACTCAATGGAAAACGAGGAAGTTCAGAAATCGGAACTTGCTTGAAGAAGTGGTTAGAAACATTGCCTTCTTTTGTCACAAAAGTGAGTATTTTCTCTGGCACATGTGGAGGCCATAATAGAAATCAGAATGTACTGCACAGCTTCTGTACATGAACAATAATTTGTAGGAAGTGGTCATTCGTACATGGAGTTAGATTCAATGCACAGCGCTATCGAGAAAGAAAAGAAGATGACTCCTGTATACACGGTTCATGACTGGGTGAACATTTTCAAGAAGGCTAGGTCTGAAAGAAACAGAAATAAAACAGAAGATCCCTTATCAAGTATGTGTGTTGAAATTTTACGATTTTCACGATATGCAAGAACAAACTCCTAATGAAAAATAGAATATTCAACATCGACAACCAGAAATTAAACTGGCTGAGAGTTAATAGATTCAGATTCAACAGGGACGAACGTCATGAGATAGCATATTCTTATGACTATTTTGGCGAATATCACAACATAAACGTTCTAGGAAAAGGTAGGTCGTCAACAAGATCAGATATTGAAAAATATGAATTGAAGAAATTATATAATAATATGATCCCCATCACACGAGAAAAGGAGAATGATTTTTTGAAGCTCCGCCAGAAACTAACCTGATAAATGTAATGGGTGGTATCAAGTTCTTTACCGACGTCTTCTACGAGAGATTTATTACTCGAACCTGCCATCAAAGATAGTGATGGAGAATAAAAATAAAATATTTTTCATTATATCCAATCTGAAAATACAATGAATTTTCGATCAAATTGATTTAATTCGAAATATCACTTCCGCTTCAGGTTTTCTATCGAGACACTAAGTCAAATGAAGCAATATTCTTGAATTTTTCCAAACTCATTAAGTAATTTTTTTTTATTTTCACTATATTTGAATATGAAACGATAAATATGGACAATAGTTTAACAGTTTCATCATCAGAAATCATCTTGAGCTATTCCAAATCGCAAACGAAATTAGTCAAAGTGTAATAATGAGTTCAGTTGAAACAAAGCACTTCAAGGAAAAGTGATACCTTTCGTTTCTCCATATTCAAATAATTTAACTTAGTAAGATTTGGCTTTAAGCCCACGATATGGTCTTCATTATATACTATAGAGTCATACATGAAATTCACTTCATAAATGAATGTAGACAAAAATCTTGTGTTCTTAAAACAAGAAAAATTGAACGGTAACACACTGCAATCCGTATTGCAGGTGAATTGAGTGAAAGTCTAGATAAATAAGACGAAGGGTCAATATAAAAATTGTATTTTTTTTACAGGATGTTTTCACTTCCTGGGACATAATGGATGAAGTTATTTGCATCGTCACTGATAATGCTGCAAATATGATAGCGGCATGTAGACACCTACAAATTCAACACATTGGATGCTTCGCACATACTTTAAATTTATTGATGGAAGATGGTCTCACTAAGACTGAATATCTATCAGACCTCTTGAAAAAGTGTAGGGATATTGTAACATTATTTAAGAGAAGCACACAATCTTCTGACAAATTGAAGATAGAACAGGAGGAAACACATATGGAATCCTGTGAAATGTCGGAGTATACAATTGAAAAACCTGAAGAGACTGGCAAGTATTGATTCAGTATTATTCATCATATGTTTGCTATCTTATTATATGGAATTTTGCCTATTTGCGCAGTTAGATAAAAAAATCGAATATTACTTATTCTTTAGAAATGAAAACAGCAATGTGGCAGTACCAACACATCAGACACAGACAAAACTCCACCATTGAAGAGGAAAAGTCAAATAATGACAAAACTGTCATCAGCTTTTGACAGTTTTAATGACTATCCAAAAACAAAAACGAACATTAAAGAAACAAGTGTCTATACAACAGAGACCTTACAACATGAATCAACTATACATTTTGTAGTCTGTAGGAAATGACTTGCTGCAAATAAAAAACGAAAAAATTAGATACAGAACTGAAATTGAAATAATGCAGATTGTGAAGAATTCTGTATGTGAAGACATGGGAGGGAGATTATTGAATATTTCATGTATCGTGATTTTATGTGATCTCATTTTTATTTATTTTAATGTTCCTTGGAAAATGTGTTGATTTTATTTTTATTTTTTATGGAAGAAATTTTTATGTTCATTTGTTTCATTTGATATACCTGACGAACTGACGTGTGTCGTGTGTTTGATAATTTTGTGGAAATTCCATCGTTTGTGAAGTTTTTACGTTTACTCCTTTTTATCCCAAAATTCGACCAAAAATCGGAGATCTTTTGAATAGAAACAGATATTTTGCAGTAATGTTTTGTCAAAAATGCGAATGATATGCCATGAAATTAATACATGGTGTCTTTTCCGAAATTTAACAACCCTAGGGCGCTGAAAGACTACTTGTCCGCTGATCTGGGCGATGAAGTGCAATAGTAGGTCCAGCCGTGCATGAAGATAATCATCAGCATCTTGCATCCTTTGTGAATAACTAATATAGTGTATTTGATTAACACAGTTTTTAGTAGCAGGACTTGAGAAAGGCACTATTTTAAGATAAAAATATCATCTGAAAATTTATGAGTAGTAACCCCATTTCGATATATACATACAGGCGGTATGAAATTTTTATATATGTTTTGTTTTTCGAGTTTTGTCACTTAGTTAATACATCTTAAGAAAGCTCTCGATCATCCCAGGTCTCTTATTCAATTATCAAGAGATGTCATATCGAAAAATGAAGTTTTATCATAGGTACATTATTTTTTGGCGTTTATCTGGAAATCCATACAGTTTTCGAAAAACGTAATATAGAAGTATCCAAACAAAAAAAGAGAATCTGAGTAAGCAGAGGCAGCATCATCAAAGTTCAAGAGGGTTAAATTTGGTACAACCCCCAAAAAAGTATCACCCGGTAGCTGATCAAAAACGCCTGATAGCCCTGAATATCGAGTTTTTCAAGTGTTATAGGTGTACCAAATTTCAATCCATTATTTCGAGAATTGTAGCAAAATAATTATCAAGCATTGAAAAAATCTCAAATTTTGACTTGTTATACCTTATATACAATGTGTCCCGTGACTCAATGCCCATAGGTTAAAGGCATGCTCCTTGAAGAATTTCGAGTCAAAGGTGCCCAGTACCAACACTTGTCTAAAACTCAATTGTTGAGAAGTTATGAGCAATATTAAATTTAACAGAGTATTTAGAATGAAGTTAAGAGAATATTGAATCGTGTTGAATTAAGTAAGGGATTATTCTCACAAATATTTTATCAATTACAATTTTTTTTTATAATGTACACAAATTCGATTGAAGTCTTTGTTGAAAATGTCTCACCGCTGCTCCACAGCACATTCTTGCTCTACTAATTATTGAAGACGTTGTTCTCTGAAGAGTATCTGGGTCGTCTCGTATGGATTGCTGCTGCAGTCATTATATTTTGAATAAGCTCATCTCAGGTTCGTGGTTTATTAGACAAGATAATAGTCCAGAGGCATTAGGTCAGGTGGTCTCGTTGGCCAAAGAACTGGACCACCTCTTCCAATCCATCAGTGAGCAAAGTTGTTATTTGTTGTCAACTCTGTATATCCTCCATTAACAGGATTAGATATTCTTCAGACGCTAGTAGATGGATTATTTCGATCATATTAAAAATATCTTTTTATTCAATAAAAACCAAACTACCAACTATCGACCAAGTGGCATTATTAATAATTTTGCGAAAATATTCGAGAAATCGGTCAAAGCGAGAATCATGATTTTTCTAGAGAAGCACAAAATACTCTCACAGTACCAATTTGGATTCAGAGAAAACAGCAGTACCGAAAAAGCAATATTCCACCGCGTCAATCATATTTTGAATAATTTGAATGAAAATAAAAAGTGTCTCACTGTGTTCATTGATTTAGCTGAGGCCTTCGACACTGTCAACCACGAAATATTGTTCAACAGTTTGAATGAAATTGGAATAAAAGGATCTTCACTGAATCTCATTTAAGATTATTTGTCTAGAAGAATTCAAAGAGTAAAAATTGATAATGTTCTCAGTGAACCTTCAAAAATTTCTTTAGGAGTCCCACAGGGGACTGTCTATATTATATAATAATTTGGGGTAGCGTGAGTAAATCTTTGTTGAATATTATTCAAGTTATTCAAAATACTTCATCAACAATTTTTCTCAAAAAAAAAATCGCAGATATCAAACTACATCGTAATATACAGAAACAGGTTTATTTGATGTAAGGAAACTATATATTATCATAGTATACTATGGACACTAAATTCTCCAATAACTATTAACACACATACATACAATACTAGAACTACTGCCAATCTGGCCATACGGATTCCTCTATATTCTGAAGGCCATACAACGATTCTATAGAGAAACAAGTTTCTATAGTGTTTCCATAGAGAAACGAGTTTTGATATAGTGCTCTTCGAGATATTATATTATATTATAACCGGGTTACTAAATTTGGCTAAAGCTATTAAATTTGAATCAACGAAAACTATTCATAAAATAGATTCTAACTACATGAAAACAACAATCAAAGTTATTCCTAATAACGAGTTTCACAATTAATCAACAAGAGCGGTTAACAATTTACGGCCAAATAGATTTAAATCTACCAAAACTCAAAGCTCAATAGCTTGCAAAGCTGTTAATCATTATAATAACCTACCAACTGAACAAAGGAATAATGATAGAATGAAATCGTTCAGAAAGCAATGATTTCATTCCTAATAACGACCTGATTTGACAATTTGTGTTGTAATAGGGATGTGTTTTTATGTGTATTATTTTGTGACATGTTTTTTTATATGCTTATCTATTTCTTGTCATATGTACTGAGTTCTACGGCAATCATTCAATTAATTATTGATTGAGTCAATGTATTACTTCTCAAAACAGTATGGTACTCATCAATGGATAATGGGATCCTGTACAAGCTCTCTGTTTTGTGGGTCCGATTATGTGAAATAAATAAAAAAAATAATTCAAGGTTGACAACGAAAGGATGTGCTGACTGTGTTTGTCGAGTTTTTCTGGCTGGTATTGCTCATCACTCTTCAACTCTTGAGTTTTAGACAAAAGTGTATAGGTCACTTTTGACTTGAAACTGTTCGAGGAATATGCACTTAAGCTATTTCACGGGACACCCTGTATATACATCGGAAACGAAGGTCTCACACATATATGTTCACAGTCTTCACTTGAGATTTCCATCATGGAAAAATGTGTTTTTCGAGCTGTTAAAGTCCTGCTACAAAAAATGACTCGCCCTATATGAGTGTGTATACAGGGTGTTACTAAAGAAGTGCGACAAACTTCAGGGAGTGATTCCTAGTGACATTTTAGGAAATATAAAGTTCATTTAAACTTGTGTCCTAACTTGCTTCGTTTTTGTGATACAGGATGTTGAAGTTGGAAGTAATAATTGTTTTTATTCATAACCCCCCTGTAGAAGCTTTCATGGTGCCAAAATTCACTATGGTTGAAGACTGACAAGTCCCAGAATTTCTAAATGATTCTTATTGAGGTAACTGAGTAATTTCAATGGATGTTTTGAGAGCACCTACATTAAGTTTGGAGTCAAATTGAATGTTTATTGTTTCTTCAAAAACTAAGCGGAATATGGAAATAACACAAGGGATAAGAACATTTTTCGATTTCAGGATTTTTTTTGTGTCGAAAGTATTCATTATTGATCAAAACGGTTTACATGTCCCTATCTTAACTTTCGATTCACTATCTACTGACATTTAATTGGAACAGATACAGGGTGATCAGAATTCTGAATCTTGAAGCACCCTGTATCTTTTCCAATCAAATTCCAGTAGATAGTCAATCAAAAGTTAAGATAGGGACATTTAAGCCGTTTTGATCGATAATGAATAGTTTCGACACAAAAAAAATCCTAAAATTGAAAAATCTCGATTTTGAACACCCTATATCTCTGTAATCATTCCTGCTAGACCCCAAGTGTGATGCATTGATGAAATCAGCTCTTCAGAAAGAATCTAAATATGCAATAAAATTCAGGGTGTTCCATTTGAAATAACAAAGTTGGTAGTTGTTTCTGATAGAAGTGGCAACACTGTATCGATGAAAATATTCCACTGTATTGACTTTGATATTCTATTTAATAAATTAATACACTATGGAATCAGGGATACAGAGTTGAATTGGTTTAAAAGTTACATGACCGGACGCACACACACTTTGAAGCTGAAGGATCAAAATATAAATGAATATATACGGTCCTCGGCTCTGGAGATGTCCAGGGGGGTGCCGCAGGGCAGCGTATTAGGGCCACTCATATTCATCATCTACATCAATGATCTCTTATCAATTGCCGAACGAGATCAAACTGTCATTAACTATGCAGATGATACTACATTGTTATTTACCGCTTCAAATTTTCCTCAACTAACGCTTAATGGTAATTCACTCATGGTTAACATAGAAAATTGGTTCTTGAATTCAAAATTAATACTAAATCCTGACAAAACTAAAGCAGTGTTTTTCAAAACAACACGTGGGCCTGAAACCCCAGACAATATCATTCTCAATCAACATAAAATACAATTTTCCACAGAAATCAAGTGTTTGGGTGTGTTTCTTGATGAAACCCTGAGTTTTTCCTCCCACATCAATTTCCTCAGTAAGGAACTCAACCGGTCTTGTTTTGGCCTCAGAATACTGTCGAATAACACAAATATCAACATTGTTAAAACTTTTTACTATGCAAGCTTCTATTCAAGGGCACGTTATGGCATCATTCTCTGGGGAGGAAGCAGTGAAGCCTTAAATATTTTCACAATTCAAAAGCGAGCTATTCGAATAATCAAAAAGTTGAGTTATCTCACTTCTTGTAAAACTCACTTCAGCTCCCTAAATTTTCTTACTGTTCCAGCATTGTACATATATGAGTGTATTAAATTTGTGTTCAAAAATAGGCCATATTTCCTACAATTCAACATAACTCATAACTATAGTACTAGAAACATCTCAAATTACAATATTCCATATCATAGGTTAGCCTGTTTTGAGAAAGGTGCTCTATACTCCTGTATAAAATTATTTAATCATTTACCAACACATATAAAACTGAAAGAAAATTTTCAACTAGTGAAGAAGCCTATACTTAACTTCTTATGTAATCTGGAACCCTATTCCTTGAATGATTATTTTGAGCAGTGCCTGGATAGTGCAGTAGGTTCAGAATACTTAAATTTTGCATGTTTTATATTATATTATGTATTAATTTTTCGTCCTATTTCTGAATGTTCTGTGACTGGCTTGTATATATTACCAATTTGTTATGTTTGTAATATGTAATTTAAGTGCAATAAATTATTATTACTATTATTATTATTATTATTATTATTATTATTCTAGACGGATAGAGAATGTTCAATTATCGAAGAAACCCAATTTTCAGGATGTTCTGTCTTTTCGTTCTCCAGATACTTCTAATAGGCCATCCACCGTGGATCACCCTGTATGTCATGCCAGTAAGATATGAGGATTGGGAAGATTATTGTGATAAACCATTATTAACTTTAGGAATATTTACAATCTGGGAAGAGCAAGGGATGAGCAAAGACATTTGCTCCCAATAGTTGATTATTGGATTTATAGCCCATCTCCATCTTCCATTTAATATACACTGTGTCCAAAATAAGGAGGGCCAGTAAGAGGATATTCTAAACTATAAGAGATACGGTTTTGGTTAAATGGGAAAAAAGTTGTGCAATCAAGAGACCAACCATGTGATATCAAGTAATCCGAGATGCGACTCTTCGTTTTTGAGTTATTTTGAAAAAACTGATTTTTCGGGTTTTCGATATTATTCTTTTCTGACGTTATTAGTCAGGTTGGAACAAATCTGTTGCAACATCTTCACAGCAACTTTTGATGAATCCCAATATGGCATCATCAATTTTGCTATCAAACGTTTTGTCTTCGCAGAACCATCATCAACTTCATTTTTTCAAATACGGTCCTGATTTCATAATGTCAAAATTCAGGAGCACTTTTTATCCTGAATTCAACTATGTATGTACTACACATTATGTTATGATTGCGTTTTGAGTCAGTTTTGACCATTATCAGGAAATGTTTAGAGATTGGAACCTGTTTCCATGAGCTTTTTAAACTCTTGTATTTGAGGGGATATTCTTTCTTGATTTTCTTACTTCAGGTACTGTCATGAAACCATTTTTAATTAACTGATGAAAATTGTTTGTATCCTACAGCACAACGACCTGAATTTGCAAGATTATTTCTACCATTACAAGAATTTTATAAATGAGTGTTCAATGCTATTGACAGAAAAAGTAGTCTTTGAAAAAGAAGTGAATATGATTGTTGTTGTTTGTTAGTTTGACATTTACTTTGACGTCAGTCTTTTGAAGTTCTCGTTGAGTTATGAATTTTCTGTAGAATATGGAAGGTAGATTTTCAAATGTGGAAGAGTTTGATATGCTATCATGTTTCATTATGAGCAACCGAAATTGTTACCTAGCAAGTCACATGTATTTGGACAAGTATCCAGAAAGAAGGCAACCAGAAAGAACTCTTAGTGAGTTGGAAAATAATCTTGAGAAATGCGACAGAGCATTCAAAAAACCAGTGCTTTCTCGACAAAAGCACAGCAATGAAGAAAAAGTTAATAACGTCCTATTAGCTGTTACTGAGACACCTAAAATATCAACTGGAACAATTCAATACAATGTGGGTATAGCAAAATCAACAGCACACTTCATTTCAAACAAACATAAAATCCACCTATACATACACAGGTCTTAGACTAGGTGACACAGAAAGGCGACAATCATTTTGCGAGTGGTATACCAGAAAATGCCAGGAAAATGAAGTTTCCTCATCAAATTATATGGTCGGATGAGAGCATGGTAACCAATAATGGGATTTTCAATAGAAGAAATGTTCATTATTGGTCAACGTTCCTGTAAGGAAGTGAGGCACCAACATCGTTTTGTATTCAATATGTGGGCTGGAATATTGGGATCAAGGATATTGTGCCCTTTTTTCTATAAACATAATCTGACAGCACAGCGCTACTTGAACTTACTCCAGAATGATATGGAGGATGCTATGGATGATATACCCCTTATGGAAGTACATGACTGTTGGTTCCAGCAGGATGGTGCGCCTGCACATAATTCGAGAAGTGTGAGAGACTATCTTTCAGTCAGATTTCCTGTAAGAGTTATCGGCACTTATTCTGATACCATGGCCAGCACGTTCTCCTGATATAATCCCGCCAGATTTCTTCCTTTGGGGGTATATCAAGAATTATGTGTATGAACGAAACTTCAAAACAGAAGAATATCTCAGATTATTAGTTCTGGAAGCATTTCATAGTAAAACACCTGAAATTTTGAATAATGTTCTTGATGTTACCGTTAGGAGATGTTACACATGTTTGGAAAACAATGGCAATATTTTGGAACACTTTTCATAAACCCAGTATCATATTTCTGTCATTATTATTATGTGGTCATTAAATTATTGTTGAATATTCCATATCTACACAAAATTATTAAATTTGCAGATTGCTCTCTCAAACATTTCCTGATGATGGTCAAAACTGACTCAAGACACAATCAAAACCTCATGTGAAGTACATCGTTGTATTTGGGATAAAAAGTACTTTTCAAATTTGACATTATGAAATCAGGACTGTATTTGAAAAAATGAAGTTGATGATGGTTGCGCGAAGACAAAATGTTTGATAGGGAAATTGATGATGCCATATCGGAATTCACCAAAAGTTGCTGTGAAGATGTTGCAACAGATTTGTTAGAACCTGACTAATAAGGTCTGAAAAAAATAATATGGAAAACCGGAAAAAACAGTTTTTTCAAAATAACTCAAAAACGAAGAGTGGCACCTCGGGTTTCTTGATATCACAATGTTGGTCTGTCGCTTGCACAACTTTTTTCCCATTCAACCAAAACCATATCTCTTATAGTTTAGAATATCCCCACACTTGCCCACTATCTATGACTTGTAGTAAATGTATTATATACATTTCATGACCAATAAATCTATCTAAACCTTCAAAACTTTATCTCACATAAGTATATGGTATATAGGAGGGTATATACCTTGGTGTTTATGTAAAATAGTTGGTATATTTGTGATTAATGTGATTGCAATTGAAAATTTTATTTTGAAGATACTGAAAGTATTGGAAGTACTAAAAAAGGTATTTGACAGTATTAATAATAAAAGAGTGATGAAGAGTATTCAGAATTCAGATTTCTCCATAGAATCAATTGAATGTATTTTAAAATCAATTGTAAGATTCTGAAGAAAATACTGGGGAGGTGAGAGAAGTAATCAAGATATTAAATATTCTAAATTTTTATATTCCAAGAGTTGTTTGCCCCTTGGCTCACAAGTACTATCCAGAGTAATAAAAACACTCAAAACTTGAGAGAAGCCAAGACAAAAGTACCTATATAAGTCACCCAATGGTGCTTGTGACATGACTTGAAGGCTGGAATAAACCTATCAATCCTGTGAAGATTTTCTCCTAGACTTATTACATAAACTACCAATCTTCAGCTACTTTATGTACTTATACATACATAGACTATACATAAACAGGGTGTTGAACAGATCAAAATCACCAAATTTCAAAATCATTGTTTGATTACCTACTTCTTTCAGATATTCACTGAACAAAACATTGTGGATCCCCCCAAATACAAAATAAAAACTACAACTTGTCAATTCTTATTTTGTTATCAAGAGGTAGAAAAGTAAGTTAGGTAAAAACATAGCTCTTTGTATTTACCTTCTCTGAGAAATAGGTATATACTCTTGCATATACTGGAGTATTGACATGGATCTTGACATTGCTCTAGGATAATTTTGGATCATGGGATATGGCAATGATTTAGCATGTGATTTCACAAGTGAATAAAAATGTGTTTCTCCAAGAAGCATAGAAATTGGCTTTTCTCTGACACTCAACAGGCAGAAAAGGTGTACTTTATCTGTCTAGGCAGGATAAGTTAGTTGTGGTTTGTTGCTATGCAACATTGGGAGTAATTTGAATTGGTAATCAACAATGACACTGACATTGGGTGAACACAAAATGATGGAGTTTTCCTTGAAGTTTTCAATAAAAAAAATTACACAAAATTAGTTTTATAACATTTGGAGAAAAAATTATATGTTTCACAGGGCAGCAAATGTAGAGTGACTGCCTTGGCTGAATTCCTAACCATGATATGCTCGGCTATGAACTATCAGCCGTGGCAGACAATCTACTACTTTCCTGGCTAGTAAAACAAATAACTATTCTCATCTTTGCAGTGCTGTTGATTCAATAAATAAGAATGATATCTAATGAAGATAAGGTAATTGAAATGAAGAAATATGAGTAGTTCCTGAAACAAGAAATACATTTTCGGAAGATATTCCTTACCAATAACCACTAACTACGAAGAAAATTGCAATATATTTTGTCAACAGGCTCTGTTTCTCCACTGGCATTTTGATTTCAGAAGGTATTGATATGAAAATTTCAATGAAATTTTACATTCTACCCGATTGATGCAACACACGTCTATTCAACATTTATGATTTAACTGATAACTTCAACTTTAATCGCTATTGTAAATTCGTTAGCAAAGATATAGAAATATTACAATGTACACAAATACACTTTTCAGAAAATGTTAGGTTATTTAGTTATTTTATTGTTGATCAGTGATCACTGAAGTGAGACCTGCAGTGTTGCCGGTGTTGAAGAAACAAATAGCGCATTAGCGCCATAGCGCAATCCTGCCGACAGACTCGACAGAGTGCAATTATTGAGGTCTTTTCTATCTTGAACGAGAGAGAGGAAAGTTCTCTCCTCTTCCATCTCTCTCTGCATTGCTACCTACGTTTGACTGAGGCTGCTTTCACACCGTTTTGACGGATCTACGTTTGCGTCATTTACGTACACAAGTTTGGGTCCCTTCCGGATGGAATGGTTCCGTGAGCTCCGTTGTTATCCCTGTTTTGCGCAAATATCTCTAAAGGTGGATTCATGCAACATCAACTAAATTATAATGAATTCAAGATTTGAACGAATTTTAAATTTAAAATATATGGGTGTTCATGCAATAACCTTTCATCAGCTGTTTATTCTTTTTCCAGTGCGGCTAGTTATTATTTGGCGCATGCTTTGTCGTAAATTATGGAAGAAATTAATTTCTTAGTTGAATGTTGGCCATCTTTCTTAGTTTTAATTTTAGTTTTAATTTTTTAGTTTCTTGCATGAGCGCACCTACATTACATTTCATAGTTTTATATCATTGGTTTAAGTTTAAAATTCATTTAAGTTTTAAATTTTGCTTGCATCAATCCACCTTAAGAAATAAAACAATATGGAAGCAGAAAATAATAAAGAGAAGAGTCAAAAATTTGTATATATTCGATTTATTATGGAAAGATACAGGTTAAAAGAAAAATCGTAGATTTTGGACCTATCTTCACAGACAATGGGCGTATATCACAAAAAAAAAATATTTCATATATCGATAGAACTCACCCAAAATAGCTCACCACCGCATACCGTTTCTTGCTGTGTGCTCCCTACGTTTTATAAAAAATTATTGAAATCCCCGATTTTGCGGACCTCTGAAAACGAGGCGATGATGTGACGTCAAAACCCTAATACTGAAACAAGACTATTCCAGACAGAGTTGAATGTTACATGGTTTCTAACAGAGTGAATCAGCACGAGATCACAGTTGAAAGAATTAATATATCAGTTGCCTCAGTCTCCGTCGGGCGTTTGGTATTTTCTTTTAACTATGGCGAGACGAGGTTTCTACGTCATAAAGAGGGTCCGTTTTTCAGATGGTACTATTATTCATGCCCAAAAATGAAATATTCCAGTACATTTTTTGATCGAATTATGTCGTCAATCATTATTTATGTATAAAAGGATCATTATAAACATGGTTTGAGTTAGGAGTTCTACCAAGGTGTACACGCCCATTCTCGAAGATTTCATGACGCAAGTGAATATTTGGCTAGAGGAATGGAGGAAAACGGCAATGAAAACTTTTTCAATTATTTCAGGATGTCGCCTGATATGTTTTATCGATTGCTCGGACTCTTGGAGACTACACTTGAAAAACAACCAAGAACCAGATTAGAAATTACGCTTCGTTATTTGGCATCTGGTGACAGTATGACTTCTATTTCATATGTTTTTCGTGTTGGGATTTCTAGAGTTTCAGAAAGTATATATTCATGAAACATGCCTTTTGAGGCAGATAGAACACATCCATAGATAAACTACGAACACATCCTACAAAGTTTATGAGTTGTCGACGGTTTAGTAAAAATCGAAAGAAATTAAATATTTACCTAACCTAGCTTTCTCTCATCACGGACAAATTAAACGGAGGAAACTTAATGCTGAGCCAACTGGGTACGTTGCGATTGCCGACTCATTCGTGTCGATTTCTATTGGTCAATATTCATCACATGATCTAACGGATCCGTGCAAACGGATGCATGTGAAAGCAGCCTGAGTGTTGACCTACGTGGCCGCATTGAAATATAGAGAGGTCTGATAAATCTTTCCTCGTCTAACATCTACTTTATGCCGCTGAACTATTTTTCAATTCAGCAGAGTGTCAAATTCAACGATATTAACAAATTATGTCAAAATAAGTATGATATAAATCAAAATTTCATTTTGAAAATTCGAAATGTCATCAGTCAATGACATTCATGAGATAGACATATGACGTCATTATAATATCGAAAATAGTTCATCGGCGCCAATGAACTGAATGTAAACAACTGGGTTCATTGATCGGCGCAGACCAATGAACTCAATACGTTCATTGGCGCAGACTAGAGGTTAGACAAGGAAAGATTTATCGGACCTCTCTATATTTCAATGCGGCCACGTTGGTATCATTGAAGAGAAAGATGGAAGAGGAGAGAACTTTCCTCTCTCTCGTTCAAGGTAGAAAAGAGCTCAATTGAGGTCTTTTCTATCTTGAACGAGAGAGTGGAAAGTTCTCTCCTCTTGCATCTTTCTCTTCAATGAATGATGGAAGAGAACTAACAGAAGGAAAAATAATAAAAATGAATAACTCAATTCTCCACATTCAGTCCAAAAATCATTTAAAAATAAGAGAATTTGCTCAATTCATAGGGTTACTTGTATAAGCTTGTCCTGCTGTAAGATATGGTAGGCTATACACGAAATCTCTTGAAAGAGCAAAGTATTTAGCCCTCATAAGAACTGATCAGAATTACAACCGCATGATGAAGTCAACAAATTCTATCAACGATGAGGACTTAGAATGGTGGAAAAAGTCAATTTTGATCACTAAAAATAAAATAAACAATGATCATTTTGACATTGAAATTTTTTCAGACGCTTCAAAAACTGGGTGGGGGGTATTCTGTCAGGGACAAACCACTTTCGGTTGGTGGAAAACCTCTGAAACCACTCATCATATAAATTTTTTAGAGCTGAAAGCTGTTTTTTGTGCACTTAAATGTCATGCAAAGGACCTTAAATCTTGTAATAAACTACTGAGTAGACAACACCACAGCCTCATGTTATATCAATAGAAATGGGCAGTGTCCAAAATATCAAACTTAACAGCCTCTCTAGAGAAATTTGGCACTGGTGTGAGGATAGAGATCTCTGGCTGCATGCCTCATATGTACAATCAAAAGAAAATAAAGCTGATGAGGGTTCTAGGAGAACATCCCCTGAAACCCCTAACAACACAGGGATGTCCTAGGTACGTCCCATTTTGGTCCCGCGGTACAAGGACATTGGGACATCCAGGGGATGTCCTGCAGTGGTTGTCCAGTGGACATCCCGCCCGGTACATTCACATCAGAGTCATTGAATTTGATCAAACTATTGAGTTGAATTTTTTCGAAAATGTTTGTTTCTCTTCCGGAAAATGATTGTCATGAAAATAAAGAATAAAGTCTCAGAACTTCTCAAGAAATTACCATTTTTCGCAGACAGATCGTACATGCATAATGCCCCTTATTTTTAAACACCCAAGAATGATAATAATCATACCCAATTCCTAATAAAGTTGTATTTATTCAGGTTTCTGTAGTTAAGTCCTGTTTATAAATCTGTTTAGTACATAAATCTTCAGGAGGCATGATAGCCAATGGAGCAAGCGTGCATGATAAGCCAAAGGTCCCGGGTTCAATCCCTACTCGACCTGCAATTTTTTTTTTGTCGAAAGGATGTCCCTGGGATATCCTTGGGACGTCCTAGGGATATCCTTTCATCGTACTTGGTACATCCCAGGGACGTACCAGAAGGATATTCCTTGGATGCCTTTTTTAGCGGCCAGCGACTGTCCCTGGGACATCCCTAGTATGTACGTTGTCCCGACAAAGGACATCCCTGGGATGTCCTAGTATAAAATCAGAGACGTCCATGGGAAGTCCCTAGGATGTACTGGTGTTGTTATAGGGACTGAATGGGAACTATCAGAGGATGCTTTTTATAACATGTCTTGGAAGACATGATATTGATTTGTTCGCTTCAAAGGTCAATGCTGAATGTAAAAAATACTTATTGTCATGGCACCCAGACCATATACGTATTAATAAACAATACGGATCATAACGGGTGCCAGGATGAAGCCAAAAATATGAAACAAATGAATATCCATGCGCTATTATAGTAGTCATCAAAGACATGCGTTTCGGTGGACAATGACGTTTACTAGCCTTTCAATCAAAGCAGTATATGTGTCTGATCGTTTCAAAACTCTTCCTAATGGATAGTCATTTGTCTTCAAAAATCGGCTTCATGTTTCGCTATGAAAACAGATAGAGATTATCCGTATTGATTATTAATACGTATATGACCCAGACCCCGATTCATTGACAGTTGACGCCTTTACTGTCTCTTGGAAGAAATTGAATTTCTATGCGTTCCCACCTTTTCCAGTGGTGTAACGTACACTCAACAAAATTATCTCTGTTGGAGCTGAAGGAATTCTCGTTATACCTAAATTGCCAACTCAACCTTGATACCCTCTGTTTAAGAGACTCTTAACATCAAAAATAGTAGAATTAGGTCCTGAAATTAACCTGTTATCTTCTCCTTTCAGCTCGTCACACCCAATAATGAGCCACACCCTTACCCATGGTTGCCGGCAGGTTTTCATGGACGCGTTTTTAATTAAAGGATACCCAGCAGAAACTATCGAAACAACATTGGGATCTCTAGCATCATCTAACATAAAACAATATAACACAACCTTTAAGTTATGGTGGATGTTTTGTAAGGAGAACAAAATAAGTCCTTATGCAGCTGGAGTTGCAGAAGTTTATTTGATATTCCTCCAAAAACAATTATGGCATGTTCAACCAACATATAGATGTGCGTTAGCACTAATACGACTGCCAGGAGAAATAGGCCATAATTAATATTCAAATAAGACGTTTTTTGAAAGGAGTACGAAGATCACGGCCTTCAAAACCCAAATATCATTATACATGGGACCCTCACATTGTTTTGAACTATATAAACTCCATGGGAAATAATCGAAATCTAGACAAATTAGGTTAATCAAGAAAATTCGTCACTCTAATAGCATTGGCTTCCGGTCAGAGAATCCAAACAATTCACTTGATCAATGTTCTGAACATCATTTTTGATAGAGAAGGTGCTCATATTCTCATTGATAATCCAATAAAAACAACACCTACCAGTCGGTTCCAACCATACATGGAATTTCCATATTTCCATCAGTCTCCAAATTTGTGTGTGACATCAGCTTTGCTGGACTTTATAGAAAGAACTGCATAAAATAGATCAGATTGCCTCAAATATCTCTTTATAACTTCAAGAGGAAACCATATGTAGAAGCAACCAGAGCAACTCTGGGACTATGGATAGTCCAAACTATGAAATCAGCAGGAATCAATACAAATATATTCTCTGCACACTCTACCATCAGACATTCCTCTACCTCAGCTACATACCGTAATGGTGCTTTTCTTATGATGTAATAAAAAAAGCTGCAGGATGGTCTGAACGCTCAGCAACATCTGCTAGATTTTATAAAAGGCCTTTGGCACCCTAAGCAAATTTCGATAAAATGGTGTTCCAAACAAAATATTCTTAGTAACCTTATATTATAAAAAAAAGGTAATAAAAGTTTTATTTCCTTGCAATATTTCTTTATATCTTTAAAAAGCTACATAGTGATCTAGAGGGCGAGGCGCTGTAACACAATTGAACGATCAAACGAACTTGTGAAGTTCGAGCGTGATTGTGTAAAGCGCCTCACTCCCCAACCCTTCAATGTTCGAATTTCCCTCCCTTTTTTGAAATATTGTCAGGGAGCAAGAAAAAGCATAATGACCACAGAACACAGATATACCACGATATAGATATGCATGAGCACGGAACGGGAGGACATTGAATATTTCTCTTTAAATTTGTGATTCCACCTGGCGACAAAAAATCGTTCAAAAAATAGTGAAATGCTGGTACCATTTTCAATTATATTTGATAACATTTCTATAGAGTTCACGGTCACCATTGAACATTTCCGAATTTTGTCAACTGGTTAGTATTGTTTCCTACTTTTTGATACATTGTTTTTCATGTAATTTCAATAAGTTATTTATTGATTGAAGTTCAATAAATGTAAAGATGAAGAGTTACTTAAATATGTGAAAAACGTCATTCGAAACTGATATATTCCCGAAATCCCATGAACAATGATAATTCCATTTTCTTGTTGAATATTTTGATTTTCAAATCTGAAATTTGTCTCCTCAACTGTTCCTCTATTCAGGAGTTCATGTGAGCAGAGCGCTCGTTTCATTAAAGCTTTCCGCGATAGGCGAAAGCTGTCATGTGAACGCGCCAAAAGTCAACTTATAAACATCTCACTTGAAACTCTAAAGGGCGCCGTACATTATGCTATTTACCAGCAAGTTCGATGCAATGCAATTTTGAATCGAACAATGCGCATGCGTCTATGATATTTCACAGCAAGTTTCATGCAAGTTTCGAAATAGAACCAGTCCTATTTTTCCTGCAATTTCAAGGCGAGTTTAGTAAAATTTTCAGAAATATTCATCGTAGCATCTTGATAAAATACAAATTTTCTCCATAACGTGGCCTGAAACACCAAATATCCTCAAAAAGTACATTGAAGGCTCAAAAACCCTGAAAATAGTGAATATGAACAAGAAAATATGACAGAAATATCTCAATGTACGGCGACTCGCAATAAATTTAGAAAATTGCGAGAAAATTGCATTGCCTCAAACTTGCCGAGAAATAGCATAATGTACGGCGCCCTTTATAAACACGAATAACCTTCTGATAACCTTGAGGTTTGAAAGATTCGCTAGTCTAGCTAGACGTTTGTCATCTACCATCAACGGCATCAACGCAATCAACTGGCAACGCTGGTTGGTACTGACAGACATTAACGATTCTACAATTTAAGAAGAAGAAGAAGAGTAATGTTATTTGTTATTTGAGGGAAATTTTCCATTTATTATTCCAAAATGATTGTTTGGGTTTTGTTTTGTTCGATAATATCTAATACCAGCTAATTTGATCATATTTTAACGTGAATGAATGAATATAATAACTTTGAAGTGTTCATGAGTGTTTTTCGTTTGTGAATTGAATTTAACAGCTACAAAATGGATAAATTGTACAGCAGCTGAACTGAAAGGAACTAGAAATGTACAGGTCATTTGTAAGTATTGAGTATTTATTCAATAGCCATGAACAGTCATATGGTTTACATACATTCAGGTACAAAATGAGCTTTAAAAGCTTGTGTGTGCACCAGTCACATTTATAACACATAATTCACCTATGAGTGAATTTGCTAATGAATCATCTTATATACTATATATACTACTATTTGGACTAATATGTACTAATGTAATATACAATCTGAATATATACAATATATACTTCATTGAAAGGTTACATGAGATGTAGTATGAACAATTACATTTTCATTTGTTACTGATCTAGTTGTTATAACATGATAAACTTTCAGTACATTCATTTTTGATAGATATCTCACAACAGATTTTAAGTATAATTGAGAAATGTCAAGAACACAACATAAGCTGAACCCCAGGCTGAGATTCCATATGATAACACAGACTCTTCCAAAGCCCTATAAATATTGATAATGCTGTTTCTATCAAAAATTTGTCAATGTTGGTAGAATTTATAATATAACTTCCTAATTTTTAATACAACATATTCAATGTGATAGTTCCACTTCATGTGTGGGTCAAAGTAAGTTCCCAAATACTGGATTTTATTATTCAATTCAATTTTTAAATTACATTGACAATTATTCATTTCTCCACAATTGGGTTTATGAAATATCAGCGATTCTATTTCAGGGAGGTTCTTTGTTGTTAAAGCAAAATACATGAAGTTGGACTTATCAACATTTAGGGTTAAAAGGTTTTTATCAAGCCATTTTTTCACTAAACATAAGGCGGTCTCAGCTTTATTAAACACCAAATTCCAAGAGTCATCCTCAAACAGCAAAGCAGTGTCATCTGCATAGCAAATCACCTTTCCCTCAGATAAGATGCTGGTCAAGCTGTCTATATATATTATTGTTATGATATTAATGAGGGTCTTGTAGATGAATACAGGAATATGATATATGGATATGATACCAGTACAACTTTATTAAGTTCTCTCGATTATGTAACATACAACACATGTGCTAGTTCTTGGTTCAAGCCATTGACTGACTTTTACAAATTGTCCTTGTCAGCTGTCAATGTTGTCATTCGTCATGGAACACAAAACACTCAACTTAAGATACTATGACACGCTCTTTTCTTTTTACACATTTAAATAAAATTCAAACTATTGCTAATACTGAGGTCAGATATTTTATACTACAAATCTAGTCATCTTCAGAAAATGTAAACTTTCGTGGTCGAACAACTTGCCTACCACTTCTTGTAACTATTTGATTCGATTGGGGTAAAGTAGGACTAGAATTAATGCTGGATGGAATTGAGTTAGTTAGGTCTTCCTCATCTGCCACGTTATTCAACATATCCTTATGAGGAGGCGACTCACTGGTACAAGGCTCAGCCTCAACACTTTTAACAGTATCTTTAGGTTTCAATAAATGCTGTCGATTCCGACGATAATCGACTCCCTCTGGGGTACGAACAAGGAATGCTCTAGGCTGAGGCCCAGTCTGAACCACAGTAGCAGGTTGCCAGTGCCCCAATGGATCTTTTTTAAAATATATATTATCACCCACCTTCACATCAGGTAGGACTGAAGTGTTCCTATCATGGTAATATTTCATTTTGTTTATTTTCTCCCTCACAAAATGTTCATGTTCTTCATAATTCAATGGTTGAGGTTTCAACGCTGATTCCATGACAGGTAATTTCATGCGAAGCGTCCTTGACATCAACAACTGTGCAGGAGAGTATCCACAACTAAGAGCCGTATTTCTATATTGCAATAAAGCAATATAAGGGTCTGAGTTTGATTCCTTACATTTATTGAAAATCCCTTTCACAATGCCCACTGTCCTTTCCACAAGACCATTACTCTTTGGATAGTACGGGCTAGATGTTTTATGGCAGATGTCCCAGTCTGTCAGGAAAGTTTTGAACTCTAGGGAATTGAAAGGTGGACCATTATCTGACATTATTTCAAGAGGCAATCCATGGCAGGAAAAAATTGATTTCAATTTATTAATTACTTCTTTAGCATTACCTGCATTCACAGGTGCCACTTCAAAGAAATTTGAAAAATAATCTACTATGAGTAAATAGTTAATTTTATTGTAATAAAAGAAATCCATTGCTATCCTTTGCCATGGAAAATTGGCTGGCTCATGAGGTAAGAGTGGTTGTGAAGGATTCATTTTTCTATATTTAAGACATACAAAACACTGTTCAATTTTATTTTTTATGTCCACAGTGATATTAGGCCAATATATAACTGAACGAGCCTGTCTCAGACATTTGTCAATACCTAAATGACCTTCATGCAGGATATCAAGTAATTTTGGTCTCATTCTAGTAGGGATAATCAGTAAATTTCCTTTGAATACTAATCCATCTACAACATGTAGGTCCTCACGAAAATTATAATAAGGTTTAACAGAAGGTTCTACATGATTTTTTGATGTTGGCCATTCATTCAAACAATAATGAATAATAACTTGTAAATCACTATCAGATTGTGTTGCAAGTTTGATTTCTTCCAATTTTTCTGGAGAAATTGCTAAATTAGTGACAAGTAAATTTGAATTGATGCACAACTCCTCCTCCAAAGACTCATCACAATCTGGAGGATCCACCGGTGCACGGCTAAGAGTATCGGCAATGAATAGAAATTTCCCAGGAGTATATGTGACAGTTAGATCATATTTCTGTAAGTTAAGCATCATCCTTTGTAATCGTGCCGGTACTTCTGACAATGACTTATTGAACAGACTAACCAATGGTTTGTGATCGGTTTCCACTTTGACATTATGACCATAGACATACTGGTGGAAACGATTACAACCATATTGAATGGCAAAGAGTTCCTTTTCTATTTGAGCCCATTTTACCTGACACTCTGTTAAGGATTTGGAGGCATAAGCTATTGGATTTTTTCCATGTGATATAACAGCCCCTACAGCAAATTTTGAGCTATCAACTGATAAAGTTAAGGGTGAATTAGTATCAAAATAGGTCAAAACAGGTGCCTGACTTATGATTTTCTTCAATATTGCAAATTCAGACTGATGAGTTTCTGTCCAATGGAAAGCTGTGTTTTTCTTTAGCAAGATGCGCAAATTTATTGTTTTGTCTGCTAAATTGTTTATATATGGTGACAAGTAATTAATCATACCAAGATAGCGCTTGACTTCTGCTACATTTTGTGGTACTGCCAACTCACAAACTGCTTTCACTTTGTTCAGATCAGGCTTCATACCCTCACTACTAAAATTGTGACCTAAGTACTTGACCTCTGACAAAAAAAACTTACATTTGGTACTATTAAATTTCAGATTTACTTCTTGAGCTCGCATCAAAACCATCCTCAATATTTCATTATGTCCCTCCTGTGTATCACTATATATCAATAGGTCATCAATATAAATTTGTACTCCCTGTATATTTGAAAAAATATCAGACATTATTTTATGAAACATTTCTGGTGCACAAGACACTCCATAAGGAAGTCGTAGAAATCTGAATCTCCCAAATGGTGTACCAAAAGTGCACAATTTAGAGCTAGACTCATCCAATTTGATCATCCAAAAACCAGATTGTGCATCAAGTGTCGAAAAGAACCTTGCACCAGCCAGCTTAGACCTCATTTCTTCCACTGTTGGCAAAGGGAAGTGGCATCTTTTGATAGCCTTGTTTAAATTTCTAGGATCCAAGCAAACACGAAGGGACTTATCTTTTTTTTCAACTAATACTATAGAACTTACCCACTGACTTGGTTCATTGACTTCTGTAATCACATTCAGTAATATCATTCTGTCAAGTTCTTTTTTTAATCTGTCAAGCAACATAAAAGGAACTTTCCTAGGTGGATTGATGACTGGAATTACATCATTTTTTACTGTGATGTGACATTCACCAGGAAGACAGCCAAGACCTTTGAAAACCTTATCAAATTCATTCAATATTATTTGATGACTAATTGATGACACTCGTTTTATTAGTCCTAATTCCTGACAGGTAGGAAGACCAATGACTGTTTGACAATCAATATTTGCAATAATAAATTCAATTGGACAGAAAATATTATTAATCTCACAATTGAGAACACATTTACCAATGACAGGTATTATGTTTCCTGAAAATGACTTCAATTTAACTGGAGTGGACACAATTTTCTCCATCACATGCAATTCTCCAAATTTACTGAGTGATAATACATTTGCTTCTGCCCCAGTATCTAAACTACAGTTTAATGATCTATTATTAACCTTAACAACTATTGTCCACAACTTTTCAGAATTTGACATATCATTTATGGAGCAAATAAAAAATGTTTCATCATCATCTGGACTATCTGTTTGACAATTTTGAATAGTAGAGATTTGTATGTCTTTACTTAAACAGCACTTGGAATAGTGCCCAATTTTTCTGCATAAATTGCACATTGCACGAAGTGCAGGACAGCGACTTCTATGAATTTGTCCACACCTTCCACATGCTTTTGATTGAAATGACTGGGTCTGACTATGAGATGGAAAAGTTTTACCTGATGCTCCTCCATTTTTTCTGAATGATAGACTTGTTGACTTGCCAATACCACAGACTATAGCTTCACTGCTCTCTTTATTCAGTTTTTGTGCTTGCATCTGTGTCAATTCAATACTTTTAGCTATTTGTATAGCCTTATTCAAATTCAGTCCATCTTCTTGAAGTAGCCTCTCCTTTATTGAAGAATTACCAGAATGTAATCCTACAATGAACATGTCACGGACTAAACTTTCTCTGATATTTCCCAGTTCACAAGACAAGCTGAAATTTTTCAATGCTGTCAAAAAATCATCAATACTCTCATCGGTGAGTTGTCTTCTTGTAAGGAAATTATATCTTTCAACAGTGATATTAGTTTTTGGATTACAATGTGCCTGAAATGCATTCACTAGATCATCATAATCACATAATTCCATGTCCATGTCAAATGAGTTGAATATAACAAGTGCCTCTGCACCAATATAATGGAGAAAAAGGGCAACTTTCCGGCCATTTTCTTCTTTGTCACAACCACTTGCCATCATATAAATCTTATATTGTTGTAACCATGATTTCCAATTATGTGACAGGTTACCCTCTAAATTGAGAGGTTTAACATTTCCTGCAACTTTTTGAGTCTTTGTTGCTGTTGCCATTGTAACTGTTGTAGTTACACCAGTAGGACTATTAGTGGTGACACTCATATTTAAAACCACAGGTGACAAAATTAACTATGTAGATGACTTGTCAACTTGACTGGACTAGACCATTAGACTGTCTCTCCACTATCGGCTTGACGACTTCGAAGGTTTTAACGGCTTTTGTGAACACGTTTCTGGCCATTCTGGGTACATCTCATAACCTCAACTTCAATCATCTGCATCGGAGCAAATGGTTCAAAGACCTGACACCATGTTATGATATTAATGAGGGTCTTGTAGATGAATACAGGAATATGATATATGGATATGATACCAGTACAACTTTATTAAGTTCTCTCGATTATGTAACATACAACACATGTGCTAGTTCTCGGTTCAAGCCATTGACTGACTTTTACAAATTGTCCTTGTCAGCTGTCAATGTTGTCATTCGTCATGGAACACAAAACACTCAACTTAAGATACTATGACAATTATAAAAAGTATTGGCCCCAGCACAGTGCCCTGTGGCACACCACACTCCACCGAACAAGGATCACTGAGATATTCATGTATTTTAACTTGTTGATGCCTTCTGTTTAGATATGATTTGAAAAGGTCATTTGGTATTGAATAACTAATTGTATAGGTATCCTTTTCTCTTCACATATTTGTTTTTTTCCCATTCTGTGTTCATGGCATAGTATAAACAGATGAAGTCATTTAAAAAATCAAGTTTAGCAAGTGGAGCAAACACAAATGAATACCTGTGATCCATACTATGACTGAAAAGTGATGCAAAGATTATCTGGTATTGAATTGATTGCTTGCATAGCTAGATATAAATACCTACAATGTGAAAAATTCAAATCCTAATAAATATGTGGTGCACTATCTAGGGCACATTTCTGAAATCTCTATTTGTATGTTACAATAGACATACAGCCTACCTATAATAATTATCTAATCAATTTAGAATGTTGTTGGATATTCAATACTGTTGATCACATTTTTCATCCAGTACCAGGTGAACAACTAAGGACTGCTGTCATCAATCCTTTCTCCAACTTTGATCATCAATATCTTCCATTAGCAATCATGTTGCAGTTTTCATTGGTCTGTTGAGATTTAGTTACTTTATTGTACCATGTAATAATATGCATACCATTTCATTTAATTTTGTATCATAATTCCTTGTTGAGATATGGCCAACAGCCGTTCTTAGTTGTTCACCTTGTACATATAGAATATTCTCAGATATAAATATTCATATTATATAATATATACAGGGTGTTTCATAATTGAATGCTGATCCTAAAGGGCGATAATCCTTGGATGATTGTAAGAAAAATTCTTCATGTGAACATAGGTACGCAACAGCTTCGTTTCTGAGATACAGGATGTTGAAATTTAACAAAAAAATCAGTTATTTCCCAATATCTCTGAAACTGCTCTGGCTTTTTTCTTCGATTTTGGTACATGCCAAGTATGCATAGAAATAATTTTTTTCCAATATAAAGGATTTCTCAATTTCCTTCAGTGGCGTCCCTGTTAACATACCCTGTCATATTTTTCATCAAAATAATGATACGCCACTGTCTTTTTTTAAAATGAATATCATTTTTGTAATTATCCTCTATCTTCCCATAAAAATGGTCTCTTGTCTTTTTTTCGTCCGGCGAACGGTTTTTGTGGGCAAGAAACATCTAGTATGCTAAGAACACATTTCGTTGTTTTCAAAATAAACAATTTTGACACTTCTTTAGTTAGATACGTGATATTATTCACATTATAAGAACTTGTTTATTGAAAAAAAAACATGGTAAATTTTACAAATACCGAATTAGCAGACATGCATTACCTGTATGGGCTTGCTGACGGGAACGCATATGAAGCCAGGCGACTGTATCAAGAGCGCTTCCCAAATAGAATGGTTCCTGATGCTCCAACGATTTCAAACACCCACAGAAGGTTATGTGAAACAGGAAGTTTTAAGCCAAATCATCACTTGAAAGGAGTACATTGGACTGCAAGAACTTCAGAAATTGAGGTAGCTGTTTAAAATTCAGTTGACGAAAATCCTGAAATAAGTACCAGGCAAGTTGCCAATAATTTGAATATCGCCCATAGTCTAGTATGGAGGATTCTTCATGACTATTTATTATATCCATATCACATTCAACGGGTTCAGGCTCTACATCCTCGAGACTTTCCATCACGAGTGAATTTCTGCCAATGGTTTCTCCAAAAAGTTACTGAAAATCCTTTATTTGACACAGAAATTTTATTCACCAACGAAGCTAGTTTTACCAAAAACAGGATCAGAAATTTTCATAATAATCATTTGTGGGCCGAAGAAAATCCGCATGCAATCGTGGAATCTCATCACCAGGAGCAGTTCTCATTGGATGTTTGGGTTGGAATTATTGGAGATTACCTAATTGGACCTTTTTTTTACCAGCGAGATTAAATGGACATAATTATCGCCGATTTCTTGAAGATAATTTGCCAATTCTGTTGGCCCCTATTTTAATGCTAATTCGCATGTGGTTTATGCACGATGGTGCACCTGCTCATTTTAGTGCTCTGGCACGCGAATATTCAAACCAAAACTTCCATAATCGCTGGATAGGTCGTGGGGGAACAGGGACAAGCAAATGAATGCATTTTATTTTCTAACTCAAAAACCGTTCGCCGGACGAAAAAAAGACAAGAGACCATTTTTATGAGAAGATAGAGGATAATTACAAAAATAATATTTATTTGGAAAAAAGACAGTGGCGTATCATTATTTTGATGACGCCACTGATGGAAATTAAGAAATCCTTTATCATGGAAAAAATGTATTTCTATGCATACTTGGCATGTACCAAAATTGAAGAAAAAAGCCAGAGCGGTTTCAGAGATATTGGGGAATAACTGATTTTTTTGTTAAATTTCAACATCCTGTATCTCAGAAACGAAGCTGTTATGGACCTATGTTCACATGAAGAATTTTTCTTAAAATCACCCAAGGATTATCGCCCTTTAGGATCAGCATTCAATTATGAAATACCCTGTTTATATGACTCTTCATTAGCATACAATGTGCTCTTCACAGAAAAATACAAAATAAACAAAAAACAACAACACAAGTATCACAAATAACAAAAGTCCTTCAAAAGACAAAAACAGGTACTATAATAGGTACAACATATTAAAAGCTACTTTCATAAAATATAAAATATAGGTAAGTAATTTCATACTATTAAAACTGTTTGAATACATAGTCTCTGCATTTTTTTGGAAAAGGGTCAAAGTTGTGAGGTTTCTTGCCTCAGGGGGTAAGCTATTGAAGAGTATTAAACCTTTATTAAATACTGTGTCACAGTGCATGTTATCCATTCAAATATAAAAATTATTTGCAGTTCCAGTTCTAGTCTTATGAGTGTGTATATTTTCAATATAACTTAATTCCTCACTGAGGTAGGTTGATAACATACTTTTTTCATCTCGAACACAAAGACCAACATATTGTAATGAATTCTTTGTTTCACAGACATCAATGATGATGTATCTAACATATTTTTTATTGGAGTACCTTTGTTACACATGAGTATAGCTCTCATGGCATGATTTTGTGTTTTTTGAATTATATTCAACTGGTCATTATCAAGAAAAAATAAAAGGGTTCCACATGAACATGAAAAAAATGGATACATGTAAAGAAATACCTACATTGAGATTTCTCATTTTCCATCTGATAAAAATATTTATTTTCTCTAGGTATATTCAACAGGAAACATTTTGTTTCCTGGCTGTATCCCATGACAAACATTTAATTACATCTATTGAACAAACAATATATAGGAGTTTGAAAATAAATTCTTCTAAAGTAGATAATTTTTCTTCCACGGCCTGTATGATGAATATCAATTTTTCATAGATCTAAACAGAAAGTACTTACCTAATTTTTTCTACTTATTTTTGCCTAAGTAGGTATTATCTGTTAACTCAATCCGATACTAAAGAAGCTAGCAAAGCCCACTCACAAATTTCATCATGAGACTTATCACATAATTTTAGGCTAATTTATAACCTGATTCCCAAATTTTTTGCTCCTCTCTATCATAGGAATCTGTGGCTTTGCTAGCTTCCACTGAATTCACCAAAGCCATTTTTGGAGAAAAATATCAAATCAAATCAAATCAAATGAGCTTTATTGTCCAAGATAAAATCTTAACCGAATGACGGATAGAACAATTTTAGAACAATTTTAGAACAATTTTAGAACAATTTTAGAACAATTTCTTTATTGACAAAGCAGAGTACAAATTTGTATATGAAGATTGGAAATACAATATGTCTAGATGATTTGATATAGTTTAATTTCAGGGCTCATTTTGAGCTAAATTCAAGGCTAATTTATTACCCTATTCCCATATTTATTATTCATCTCCTTCATAGAGAAATCTGTGGCTTTGCTAGCTTTCCATGAACTCAACAGAGCCATATCTGAAAAGAATATATTTTTCATTTTTTCATTGGGATTCAATGACAGAAATGCATAATGCCTAGTGAATAAAAGGTATCAAATATACAAAAATATGTATATGTCCGAAAGAGAATGCAAATTATCAATTTCAGAAGTTTTTATATTTTATTTTCAAACTCTTATCATGTGTGTTCAATAATATAATTCAATATTCGTCGTGGCATATAGCCAGGAAAGTAGTTGTTTTCTATTGAATAAACTGAAAAAGAGTAAATATTCTCATCACATAGAGAATGTGAATTCTCAATGTATTTCTTTATATAAATATATATCCATTTTTGTATGTTCATAATTTATCTGAGAACGTCTGAGAATATTCCTTTTCAACACTTTCATACCCAATCAGGGGGATCAAACTTGAATGATGGAAACTTGTGATTTTTATAGACCTCTAATTGCAGATTCGTGATAGAGTCTCAATTCAGAATTTCTTTCCACGCCCTGTATGATGAATGCCAATTTATCATACACCCAAAAGCATGAACTACTTCATTGGATGAAATATTGCAAAAAAAGTGAATAATTGAAACTCCTCCTTTTTTTTTCAGGTTATTTTGAAGACATTCAAAAGTTTGCAAGTGATATTATGCACTCAAAGATTTCTATATTCTGGACTCACCCTTCCAAAATGTCCTTCCTGAAAAAATATCTTAGAGCCTGCACCTCTTGGCCGTCACAATGCTGTAACAAACTGTCTTTTTGGCATGTTACTGCCATGATCAATACAACCAATGAAATCCAGTCTTCTTAGGGTATGTATGAGATTTAACAACTGGATATTTTGAGCAAAAAATTCATTTCATGAAACTACAAGATATAAAGTTTTAGATTTTTTTACAACCTTCCTACCCTGTAGGACAGTTTTCTTATTTTTTTCATGAAATTTCGCAAAAGGGGTATTAAACAACTCATGAAAACCATATAGAGTTAGTTCTTCAATATTTTCCTAACCTTCCTGGGCCACACTTCAGGTACTCCTTTGTTCTCAAGTCACATCTCAATTCCCACAAAAATTAACACAACTCCTGAAAATACATGATATTGTGCCTTCCAAGGGACCTAGAAGATAAGATTATCACAGTTATCCTCGGATTAGTCCTCCAAAAATGCTCAGTCTGTGGAAGCTAGTACAATCTAGAGAGCCTAGAGAGGAAAATTGAAACACTATAATGAATGAGTTGAAATAATTTCGTAGAGAAGGTAATTCATGTATTAAAAATCCCATTAGCTACTGTGATTTTGTTATTATGGCAGCAAAAAAAGTTTGCCCTATCTTTCCACCTACAAAACGGAAACCAACATCTAAAAACATGACAACCAAAGTTATAAACGAATCTTAGATGTCGTTTATGTCAATTTTTCTCAAACTTGAGTTGTCAATAAAGTATTCAATCTGATTTTGAAAGTCTTCCAGCAGATAAATTGAAAAAACCATTTACAATAATATGATTTACATATTCATTAAATTGTCTTACCTAATTACACTCAAACATTTTTTTTTTGGGTTGAAGTCAACTTGACATTCATAATCTGAGATTGGTTGCCTTTAATAAATTCATCTCAAAAAACTGTTAGAAAAAACTATTCGTCCTATGGCAATAAAATTCTTATGTCAAGTTTACTATAACAAAAACCAGCTCTTGTGTGAAATGTCATGTTTACTTTGACAAAAACCAGCTCTTTTGTGATTATAAGTGAATATAAGATAATTTGACATTCAAAAATACCCATTGATAAGGAATATTCTCAGATATATTTATGAACACAAAAAAATGGATATATACCAATTTCCAAATTGATCAATGAATCTTTCATAAAAGAAAGTTTCCCACACGAATTGAAACATGCATCAGTAAGAGCTATTTACAAAAGGGAGATGCTCAAGATCCAACTAACTGTAGACCAGAAGCTTCAATAAGCATATTTTCTAAACATTTTGAAAACATTTTGAAAACATTCTTGAGATTACATGCATGCATTGTAGAATTCTTCAACAAAAAATATAGCTTTGATTCTAATCAATTTGGTTTTCAAGAAAACAGTGGAACACAAGCAGCAGTATTACAAGTGATAGAATCAATCCAGAGAAGACTTGATTCAGGAAATTATATGGTAGCTGTTTTCATTGATCTCAAAAAGGCTTTTGACACAGTTTATCATTCAACACTTTTAGAAAACTTAAACACAAGGCTCTGTTTCAGGACCTATACTATATTTACTTTATGTTCAAAATATCAGTGAAATTGGTCTAGCCAGTAAATATACCATGTATGTAGATGATACAGTACTTTTATATGATGGCAAGAATCCTTTAAATTTAGAAAACATGATAAATGAAGAACCTTTTATCTATAAATACTAATAAAACAGAATATATGATTTTTCACCAAAAAAATAAAAAAAAAATTACCTAAACCGTAAAATGAAAAATGAACTCTCAAAACAAGCTGACCAGATAAAATATCTTGGTATTTGGTTTGATGACAGGTTGAAGTGGGACAATTATATTCATATTTTGACAAATGAAATATCTCCAATTATTGGTGCATTGAGAAGATGTCCCAAACATGATATGAAAATTGCAAACATGATTCTCTACTCTCACATACTAAGTTGTATCAACTATTTGATAAATGTTTGGGGATCTTGTTCAAAAAATAATCCGAGGGGTAAATCACTGAGCAAATTCGTGTACACCGGACTGCCATTCATACTCGGACTGCCAAGACTGCCACCGGACTGCCACGGACTGCCACCGGACTGCCACCGAAATGTAATGCACTATCACTCAATCACGTGTTCCAATAAAAATAAAGCTGTTTTTGTGAATTTCAATTCACCACGAGAACAAAGTTCACGAAAACCGTTCTGACTGAATAAGTACTAGAAATGCATCCCCGATGGTGATTAACATAATATAATAAAGCATCAACCGTGACCTACGATATGAAGATCTCATTGGAAACCTATAGCATAAGAAACTGATCCGGAAACTATAACATTCCTGTATGTAACATAACATATCTCGTTAAATCTACATGAAATGAAAATATTTTTTGCGGTGCAATAGGTGAAGTGGAAATACACGTCAATAGTACAGAAAGCCGATGTTTTTATTTTTCTGTCGATTCGCCTGAAAATGTTCAGCACAAAATTTTTGAGGTAGAACAATACGAATTTTGAGTGAAAATTTGAAAATTGATATACTTATTTCGTTCATTCCGTTTGGAAGGTCAAATCAGGATTTGTCTTGGTTCGTTAATATCTCGGTAAATACGAATTTAGAATTGTATTTGAGGATTTCAGATTCGCCCCAAAATGCCTCAAATGAAAACTCTGGGGGTTTAAAGTTTGTGATATCAGAATTCCGAGTTAAATATTCAAATTCAAACGATTTTGTCATTTCCTTATCAATTTGTCACAAAATCGTGGTTAAAAAATACGCATTATGAGTCGCAATTGAGAATTCAAGATGGCGTCCCATAAGATGGCGGACGATTTCAACATCCATTCTCTTTCGATTCGCCCGATTCATGGGTAAATAATAATAATTATTAATCGATTCAACGATTCGAAATCTACAGCGTTGACATCATTCTAGATGCCACACAGTGTGTTTATTGAAATGCATCTACTAAATATCAAGCTGAAATAATATCATGAGTACATTACAAAAATATTTATTATAGTGATTCCTATAGTACAAAAGTAAAAAAAGTAACAAAATCAATAGTAACAAAAACAAAAGTAACAAAATCAGAACTAACAAAAACAAAAAATATTTTGGTTTCAAAATAAGGAACATTCTTTTTTTCAAAATGAGTAACATTCACGACTCAAAATAAATAATATTCTAATTACAAAATATGGATCATATTATTCAGATCAGGAATTACTTGAATTTCTTTTTTTCACATCTATATTTATGTGAGATTGAAGTTCTGTCAGCCTCTGTGATAGTCATATTACCAGAACCGATCATATTGATTGAAGCAAAGAAAATGTACTTCTCGTCTACTTTTTCAATATCAGCATTTTTTGGCCATTTAAATTCACTGAGATTTGCTTGTAAGAATTTGATTTCATACTTAGGTTGTAACGTGCCGTCATCATCTAGTTCATTATCAGATTCACTACGAGGTATAATTCGTACAACTCTTCCGATGTACCACGTTTCTGGATAATAAACAGCGTAGTATTTCTCAAGTTCCACATGAATTTTCTTCTCTTTGTGTTTACTGAGAACTGAACTAGTGACTCTGACACGTAGTAACCTGTCGGAACTTATTTTAGCATTGGAGTCCAGTAACCAACATAATGTCGACTTCCTGATCGTTATTTCTTTTACATTTACAGAAACCCTCAAAAAAGATTTTTCATTTTTTGTAGTGGAACCTTGACTTGAACAGTCCCTTATGTCTAAAAAATCACCAAAATTCTTGATCTCGCTCGAAAGGGCAGATATCTCTTCATCTGGCACAATTTCAGTTACATCATTCAATTCCTCTGCCATAATATTCACATCATTTATTAGCTGCCGCTCTTTATCACCAAGTTCATCACATTCAGTTCCACTTTCACAAAATTGTTCATCAATAATCTCAATCGTTTCCCCTTCCTCGGGATCTTCTGAGGTTTCTTCTATGTTTTCAAAGTTGGGGTTTTGATTGAAAACACACATATTCTTCCAATACCTTTCTGCTGCGTTCATTCCTAATGATATACTTTCGGATTTAGCGTCCTCTAATGCTCTGAAATCAGTATAAGGTTGGTATAATTATTTCAAAGATCATACACAATTCTAATAACTTACCTCAAAATTATTGATTCTATTTCAAGATCAGTGGGATATTTTTTTCTGTCTTCTATACCCTCGCGATCAGTATTCAAAGTTTTCTCTCTTGGGAAAATTAAAGTTCCATCTAAATCTTTCATAACATTTTGAATGCATTGAATTCTGTTTATTCTTTGAATTATTTCAGCCATTCCAAAATTCACTACTGTGTAGAATGTACTCGTTAGAGACCGAGTAGATCTGAAAATTTGTTCACATGGTTGAGAACTGTACAACCATGGTACGAAGTCACAATTAAAAATCTCTTGGTCATCTCTGTACATTCTTATCAGTCTGACCAAGGAGTGGGCATTTATCTCGATGCACAAGATATGAAATTTGTATTGATAGAGAAGTCAGTTTCATGATGCAACCAACTGCGCCAAATCCTCAAAAAATAACAGAATACCACATTTTATAAATTCTGTCTGGAATGCTTGCTGACCTACTCAGAAAAGCCTCTATGATCAAACGAATTAACTTTAAATAAATGCTCGTTCCTGCACTATTTGGTACACTTTCCTCTATGAGACTGCAAACCTTTTCTCTAGATATTTTATCTGCAGATTTGAAATTCATTTTGTCTTCTGGTTTGAGGTCTGATGCTGTCAGTAGATGTTTATCTTTACTCTCCCTGTTTATAAGTTCTTCTAAGTGCTGAATGGATACCGTATATCTTCCCATTGGCAAATGTATATTTTTTAAAAGTCTAGTCCTTAACTTTGTGGCAATATGTATTGTGTCTTGAACGCAAATAGGTGTTTCATGAAGACTATTGCCCACTTCCATATTGAACCAATCTCAACCTAATATATTCTGTTTTGTAATTTTATTGGTCATCCTCATAGCTTTTAAAAGTTTTGGGTCCCCGTCAGACGAGAACTCAATCACCCGTATTCCATATTTTTGCGCTTCTTCTTGAATGGTTTTCCATCTATTCAGAACATCATTATAAGTGAATCGATTGTCAGTACCAAAAATATTTGCACAGAATGATGGACTTTTGTCAGAGACACATTGTGCCATAGTGACGTAAGCATTGTTGGCTTTTGGAAAATCATTAAAATATGATTGAATTGAAGATGCAGAGCTCGCTGGACAATTGTTTTTCTTTTGTAGTCCTTCTTTGGTAGTCCTTCTTTTGTCAATGGTGAAACAAAGCCTAGTAAAACATCTTGTTTGGGGCAATATTAAATTCTTCCAGTTATCCTCGTGGCATCCTCGCTAATCCAAATCACTTTTGGAAGATTACGGGAAGTTAAGAACGTTTCAAGCTCTTGGAATCTTAACTTTCCCTCAACAAATTCATTGTAATTGTTCATATTTCGGAGTACTGTTGAAACTGATGGTAATGATTTATTCAAATTTGCGTGTAAGGTTTCATATAAAAGTCTCCCACCAATGATGAACAGAAAGGTTGAAAAATTTGTTATTTCATCACAATATTGAAATTGCTTGATTTTGTTGTGGTTACTGAGTGCCGCATCATTAAGCATATATAGGAGTTTGGAGAAACCTTGGCTTTTGTCTTCACTTTCCGATATTACTGGAAAATGGGATAGTTGGACCAAAATCTGGTCACGAAGATTTTCATTATGTTTCATCAATAGCGAAATATCATCCAAATATTTGAAATAATTCGTTTTGAGCGGTTGACTATCCGGAAAGCTTCCTTGTTTCTCCCTTTTTCTTCTCGAACGCCTGCTATATTTTTCATTTTGCCATTTGGACTTTTTTCCAGGTGTATTTTGTAATAGTAATTCTGTATTAGCGGAGTTAACAGATTCTTCAATCCCAAATCGTTCCACGTTAACTCCGCTTTGGCAAAAATTTGAAAGCGCCATATTTTTGCTGTCTACGTCACTTCCGAGGTCACTCTCGCATTCTTGATCGGAATCTTTGTTTGAATCAATTCTAAACTTTCTTTTTGAAGTTGAAGGTGATGATACATATACTAATGATTCGAATCGATGATCGTTAGTACTCTCAGACTTCGTCTCAGACTCACTTTCAAATGAACAAAAGGATGTTTTTGGTTTTTTTGGCGTATCCTGTCGCACTTGCTGGCTCATTCAGTTCTATGTTCGAAATTATATTGACAGGCGGTTGGTTTTTATCTTCATTAATGTTTCTCGAGAATAATGGACGGCTTTCTTCTCAGCTTATTTTGTACAGTAAGGTATGATAAAATGGTTGAGCTCTTCATTTTTTTATTGTTTGGTTCTGAAACGTCTACTATTTTTGAAATGGCGTGACTCCTTGCAATGTGTCGGGAGTAATTAGCGATGACCCACCTAGCAGCCGCAGTCTTTCCCCTCTTGCATTTTTGAACCTTCAAATAATAAAACTGTTACTTACTAATTATTGCGCAAAGAATGTTAATTGTGAAAAATAGCAGCAAAAAATTAGTTCGAGATAAACTATTTCCCTGATGAAATATACACGGCACTTGTATTTGGATTCTTGGAAATTGTGTATGCAGGTGATGTAGGTTGTTTCAGCAGATTTTGATCAGGAAAATGCAATAGGCGATAAAACTCGCAAAAATAATGATTGAATCATTGAATTCATCATCCTCAACCGGTTATGCAGATTATGGAATAAATTATCTCGTAAATTATGCGATCTTTTTCAAAATTAGAAGTTGTGGCCGGTTGCGGCCCTTTCCGGTGAAACAAAGCCCAAAACCAGGAGTACCTAAGTGTACAAAAAGTCATGAATGAATGCTAAATACGATCGTATATTCTGAGAATCTATCGCCTTCGTATAAATATATCCGACAAATACCTAAGTATCATTATAGTTGGTATAGGTATAGGTCGAGTATAGGTAGTATGTACTCACTTTTACAATAACTCCACAATTCGGAATTGGGCACTTGAAAGCACATGCCACATAATCAAGTTCGTCCATATGACACATATAACAGGCATCTCTAAAATTATTTCGCATTTGGATTTGTGTACCTTCTGGAAAGTCCTTGAAATGATCTGTGACATAATTCATGGTAATGTTACGTTATTCGGGTGCAGAAGCGAACACGACACTATTTATTTTCGAACTGATTTATATGAACTATAGAAACACTAATTTATAACAAACTTATAACTACTATTTATGTAAAACGATTTATATCACGCGGTATATAGCTGTCTCTGTGACACTCGCTGCTCGACTCCACGACGGCAGTTATTCGGCCGTTTACATATGAGATAACTAGACAGGCTTTGGTTCGAGAACCTTCTCGAATGATCTTCCGTCTCCTTCTTTTTGTTCTAGAAGCTTCTTAGAACAAACCTCTCTCTCTAATTGTTCCATCGATTGTTTCCAGAACATTCCAGAATCTTCTGTGACGTTATCTGTCACCGCGGCATATATTGAGTGTTCGGAAATATGCTAGTGCATTAGGAGGTAGGAGAGCAATCTGGTATGCGTGATACAGGATGATCGTTGTACTCCTGCCTTCCTGCTGATGTTTCTGAAGCCCCTCCAAGGGGAATATCATTACAATAATTTTTCTGAGAGATCTTGCCTCTTCTGTTAAATCGACACTAGTCTTATCGCTAGTTTTTTCTTCATCATTCGATATCTGTGACTGCCTCAGATTCAGTTTTCTGGATTTATTCTTTTGATTTTGGGAGGAACTCTGTGTATCAGATTCGGTATTGAAACTGTTGAGAAATTCTCTCTTTTTATTACAGATTTCTTTTAATCTGAAAAGAAGTCTTTTTTCTCCAGGTAAGAATCTAAACAATGCTGGATTTGACTTGAATGCTCCCAAATAATCCAGAAAGTTGGGGATGACTTCCTTCAAGTCAGTTTTCACAAAATCCTCCTTTTCTTTTAGATCCCCATCATCCAACATTGACATACTCTCTTGATTTTGAAATCCATTAAATTTCAAAATAAGGACTATGTGTTGCGGTATAGTAATATTTAAGTCCTTTGCTATATTCCTGAAGAATTTATCTTCATCGCTTTCAGCTTCCATGATTGGAGAACTGCCGATTTTCACTGCCACTTTTCAAACCTTGCATAAACAATAACTAATGAATATCGGATATTAACATGGACGCATACACAATAATAACCTCGATATTAACGCATCTATTACAGGGGACAACTGAACTGAGACCTCGACGGGGATAAACTCGAGACGAAATAGAGCTCAGAACATTATTTGCTAAAATACGCGCCCAAACTTGACCTTCGAAATCTGACGCTTCTGGCCATAGCACCACTATAATGAGAAATATTTCCGCGACGGCTAGTGAAGAGCGCCCTGCGCCTGGAAGAGCGTAAATATTTTGTTGTATTTAGGCTAGTGAAGTGGGTATAATAGTTATTTACGTAACCAGTTAGGAAACTCGTCATAACGATGAGATTTTGCGGGACGAGCGGAACGAAATCCCGCAAAACACAGAGTTACACAAAATGCGTTTCCTAATGTGTTAGATACAGTATTTTTTCTAATTTTGATGAAAAATATTGCTTAGTAGGCAAGTTAACTTCGCCCGTCACTTTGAAGTATCTGTCAAACAA
>OU896711.1:44256526-44359545 GCA_918026855.4 Phaedon cochleariae
AAGTTTTTGTTTCTTCTTGCGTAACTACTGCGTGTTCTTTTGTTCTTCTAATATTCCTGGAGGTTATGTAGATGGGTTCAGATGGAGTCAAAATCATATTTCTGATGGACTCAAAATTTACCAGTTTGGATGCTGCATATGTTAATGAAATTCCCTTCACCTTACATACTATCTCTTGACGCTGTTTCTGCGTTCCCCATATCTGATAGGCGTAATTTTTCGGGCCTCCAGTAACAAATTCGGTGATATAGGATCCAGGCCCATACGCTTCCAACTCATCCGTCATATCCCCAATGAATTCACCAGTCGGAATATCGAACTCTCCCTGTCTTGATACGTAACTGAATCGGTGTCGTGATATAAGACACGATCCCCCAGTTGTTCCAGATAGCCATATAGCTTAAGTCGGGCCTGAGAAGTTACATAAGCGGCTATTGCTACGTTAACTGTAGTAATACATCATATGATTCAGCAGTATGCCGGAATCCAACTATCAAAATGGTGTCATTGATGGGTAAGACGTTATCAACTTATATAGAGGGATTCGTCAAAATTTCGAAAAACTCGCTAGAGTCATTAACAATTTTTGTTTTAGGTTGGTTTTCTCTTCGACCAAACTTTCCCCAGAATGAATTTAAAATCAGTTTGGCCAGCGAGCTGAGACCGGGGTTTTCTACGATCTCATCGAATTCTAACTGAACATCTTCTCGATCGAGAAATTGTTCAATATATCGTTCTTGATCTGCTCTATTTCGACAGTTCTTTGGCCAGCCCGAAGCTTGTTGATTAATTTTTATAAATTTATTCATCATTGAGGTGAATAGTCCAGGTATCTTCGTTGATTTTTCATACTGTTGAATACTAAAACTCCATATCTCCTGTATTTCTCGAAGTTCATAGCCTTTTTCAAGAGCTTTCAACACCTCATCGATTACCCATGTACCCGTGAGCGCTCTTTCCTCTTCATCATGGGAGCACTCATCGCTATTCATATTCTGACCACATGTTCGACAGAGGACAAACATCAGTTTATTATTAATTTTTTGTGGTAATACGGGGTGGTGGAGATTTTGAGGTGGGAGTATCGTGCATTTGATGAGCCCTTCGGTGTTCTGCAGGCTGACATCGGAACATTCCTTACCGACGTACACCATAGGATGGCCCGTGGGGAATTTTCCATATTTACAAGCCCACGAATATAAGGAACAAACATCAACATACTTGATTTGTTCGCCTTTCTTACATTTGTAATATTCTACTGCATTACCAGTACGTCCGCCAAAGAAAGCATCTCTGGCATCGAGAGGTGAATTTCTGAGGATTGGATGGTTTTCAGTATATGTTTTCATTTCTACAGTCAGTTTCTTCCTGAATTCGCACTCCCAAATTTCAATCACTTCGCAACCGAAATTACGCAGTCTCTCAGACTTTGCTATAGTAGATTCAAATCTTAAATCTAGAGACTCAGTGGGATTCTCAGGTAGAGGATCACTTCTTCGATATTTATAGCACTGCGGGCACCCGTGATACCTGCAGCCATGGAATTCGAATACTTGATTGGTATCCGCACAGAAACCATCGACCTTCACTCCATGTACACGAGCTTCTTGTTCTTTACCGGCGTGTATAATGTTGTTACCTCTTTGATGCTCTTCCCACAATAACCACTCAATAGCTACTTTCGACTGATTATTTCGCCATCTGTAACCATTTCTTGGTATAATACCGATGGTATTAGATTGGAGGAAGTTTCGACGATATACTTTATTACATGCAGAAGCTATGGTACAAGCCTCTGTGAAGAGACATACATCAGTGGTTTCCAGTAGTTGTTGTCTGAATTTCAAACAAGCCTGGGTGAGAATTTCGACGTCTGATATGCAATAATCTACCATCTCCCGTTGCATAATAAATTCATCATCCTTATGAGATTCGTACCATGCAAGGAAGATATCGCGATCACAACCCTTCATGTTATCAGCGTCGTAGAATTCAACTGATGGCAGTGGACCGACATAATCTTGATTTTCTGAGGTATTGAAGAGGTGTGGGAAGTATCCTTTCTTGAGTTCGTCGACGAGCCCAAAAGCTTTCGGAAGCTTCGATAGAGCCATGGGAAAATAATTCAACGAATCTAAGAACTTGACATTCCCCACCACCATCATCACCAGCTTGGTACCTCGCATCACCAATTCTGGCTTCAGATCCGTTTTGACCAGAATGTTGTTGAGAATAAACTGATGATCAAACCCTCCTCCATTGTGTGCTATAACTACTATATTTTTGAATATTTTTCTTTGTTTCAGAATAAATTCCACGAATCTTTCCAAGGATTCTGATTTCAGTATATGTAGTCGAACTCCACATTTCTCACATATTTTTTAGTCAGTACTCAAACAATTATCATAGCATTGCTTGAATACACACAGATTTGGTTCATGGAGCAACGAACCATCATCCAATACCTTTTCCTGCTGTGTTTCTGGATCGTAAAAGACAAACAGGGTTTCTTTGATTCTCGGAGTCATAGTGTCTGGTTGTATAAAGCACAAATGGCCCTCGGGTGCATGTTTCTTACATATTTTGCAATATATCTCACCACACACATGTTGTCTATCGCTCTTCATCGTCTTTGAACATTTTTCGCATCGTCGAATCTTTTCACAAACCGTACTCATACCCATTGATTTTGGTTTCAGATGATTTTCATGACATACAGGTCCTCTGAATGTTCTATTGCAAATTCTACACTGAATGTTCACTGGATCTTGAGGACAAGCAGGAGTCTGATGACACCCCAAACATGTTCCGCCGCAGCTATGATCATTCTTATTATTGTATGGAATATTACAATCCTCACAATAGTAACTACAACAGAAAGCTGCAGTTAGCGAAGTTATAACATTGTAGTGGCCGTTGTGATGAGGGAGATTGATATTCCTTTGAAAAGTATGCTACGACCCTTATACCCATAGCTATAGACAACAATTTGGAAATCATCTGAGAGGCACTGTTGGAATTTTTGCAGCTCAAGTATTCCAGCACCCTCCTCAGGAATTGAAATTTTTGCATACTTCATGAGTTGTACAGTTCGTTGTGTTTGCATCTTTCCAATGTCTCGTCGAATTTTGCGATACTCAGGATCTTTATTAGCTGCAGCAATGGCTACAACTAGTGCCCGAGGCAGACATAAATTGTCTTTATTATTGATAGAGACAATCCCTTTTCGCATAGCGCTTTCCTCGTCGAAAGTATTATAATTACGTCCTCTGCACTTCCCTCTTCCTACGGGCATTCTCACTGATGTCACACCCAGGCAAACAGTGTCTGTATCCAAACCAGTCGAATTAGACTGGTATACACTGCATATAAGATTCCAAACATCCTCGAAAGTGACGTCTTCTAAAGTTCTGAAATTGATCCATCCGTCGCCTCTCTTGAAGTTCTTGGAACAAAAAGTGAACCCGACTTTATCACTTGGTAGAAGCCCTTCCGTTGACTTTTCAATGACCTGGTTGATTGCATCTTTTACCCATCCAACAGGTTCAGTGTTTTCGGGTATAGGTTTGATATTGAATTCCAACGTCCTACCTTGGAGGTTGAAACGACGCACCGTTTTTTGATAGTTCTTGACGATGACAAACTTTTCCATTGTTCAGCAAAAATAAATCGAAGGATTCACAGGAGCTGGGAGACGACTGTCTTGTTCAGCTGACTTCTGAAGACTGAGCAGATCGACTAGCCGGCGTACTTTTTATAGCAGGGGACGAAGAGTAAATTTCAGTGGCTCGAAATCTGAAACAATGTTAACTCATGTATCTATTGATGAAATAATATCAGCAAAATCATACTTCGATAATAATTATCTCTCAGGAAATCTTGGGCCGTGATTGAAAGGTTCAAAACTGCTGTTCTTCCACAGCCCCATCAGAGAGATTAAATAGTGAAACATTACAATATCTTGATCTGGAAAAGCACGTATTCCACCTAACCATCATCGTTACATACATGAAGCTGTATGAATATCTGTATGAATGCTGATGAATGTCATGAAGTGAACAGCTTGGTAGGAGATATCCAGTGAGAATATCTCTTGGTATTGAAATAGGTATTTGTCGATAAATGGAGTTGAATTTATTGGTGAGGTTCGAAAGCAGGTTCATTATATACACTCATGAATTGCTAGAAGTTTATACAAAAACGACAATATTTCGGGGTGAAATAACAAAAATATGGATTTGTATCTATCAAAGAAATCTAAATGCTATAAGTTCATCATTAAGATATGTGAAAATTTGGTAATTTTCAAAAGACATATTTCTCTATTTCAAACAAATCAAGAACTATCGATTGAATTTCTCTTCTAGCTTTTCTAATAGTGAGATTTTCAATTCCAGTGACATTCTACGGAAATTATTTAATATGTCCTTGCTACACTTACTCAAATTTTCTAGAACAGCTCATTTTTTATTTTCAATTCGCCACATTCATAAGGAAAAATCGAGAAAGGAGGGAGATCCATGTTATGACATCAGCAAAATTTTTTATTTGTTCTTCGAAACGGAGCACTTTATATTATTCAGCGTCTGGATTTCTCATGGATGGCTGAATTGAAAACTATCAACGAACAGGTAGTAAAGGTATGAAAGTAAGAATGAAATCAACTCATAATATATTGGTTTTTATTGACATCTACATATGATATGATATGATTTATTGCAGCATAAAATGTTGTACATAAGTAAAATGCATCTTACACTTATCAGCCTTGTCAAAATACAAGTAGATAGTAGTTGTTAAATAGAACATAATGATAACAAATAATCAATATGAATACATTCACAAACTGATTAAAATATAAGTTGAAATCATTTTAGAATAGAATAGAATAAAATAATCATAATAAATACATTCACAGCAAAATTAAAAAATATGTGAAACCATTTCAAAATACACATATTGATATTTTTTACGTAACACACATAGTATTCATTTGAAAATGAATCGGCCTCTCAACTGCTTCATCGACATCTTCCTAGTGTTTCGTTTCCTTTTCGCAGGAAATAATTTGGATATTATATTCACATATTTATAACTTCTATTTGAATTCATCCTGCCATTTTCTTTATAGAGTTGTTTGTGGCCATTGCTGAGGAGTAATATCATTTTATAGCTGCTCATATCTTCTGAGTTATATTTTATTGGTTTTTTCTTGAAAAGAAGGCTGATGAGTCCTATGGTTTGTTCGAAACGTCTGTTCTTGATAAATATATTCTCATTTTCGAATAGAATCAGTTCTTTACCAACCAACAATTCGCCAAATTCATATCCTCTCCGAACACCGTAAACGTCATCATGATCAGGTCCGTCACAATATAAGGTATAAGAATCATTATTTGTCCTCATCATAATATCTATCCCCATCAATATCATGAGATCCTTCTACTTCGGATGTTTGAGATATTATGATTCATTCAAGAATATTGTTCACGTCTTATATAGTTGACCAGCAACTGAATACGAGTTGATCAATTCACAAAGCGTTCTACTATCGTCATGCAAACGCTCCAATACGTTCCTCAAACCATCCCATACGTTACAGAAAAGTATCGCATACACATTTCAAGAACTCATAACCTCCAGAAGATAAGAAGCAAAATTCAATATCTATTCCCCTCTCCCCACCATCCATATATACACACGGAGTTCTACGAACATAATAGGGATTTTCCTTCGTGCGCTTCAAGCGAGATGAAACAAAAACCACAAATGTGACGCAGCGTGAAGAGGCATGAGTTATTAGTATATCGTGAAAAGGGCTATGATAGAGGGGATAACTACTCCCTGATTATCAGTACATGAGATCGAGTATGAAGGCGATTTTGATATACTATAATTGACAGCTCCTAAAAGCAAATTTACTCATCATTAATCATATATAACACGTTGAATGTTAAAACTTTGGGAAACTCATTGTATAAACACCTTGTATGAGCCCAAGCGGCTGTGAAATTGGTCTGTCTATAATATGAGAGTTAGAGTTTCGAAAACTATGATGCCTGTCAGAGTTTTTGGTGATCAATGGGCAATGACAATGATTGACGACATTTCATCAATAGTGACATTTCAAACGTAAAAATGTTTAATATTTCAATTTTTAGTTCTCCATTAAAGTGTGCAATGATGGTTCCGATTTATTCCAATTGACCCGTCTAATGCTAGAAAAATTGAAATCCTCTCAAAAATACTAAATTGCGTTTTTTATGAGCAAATAAAGTTCATCGTAATCGATTTTGGAGTAAAACTCAATTTTTTCAAATGGAACCATATTGGTACCGCGGTACCATTTATCGGTACTATTAATAAGCAATTTATCCATACCTGCTAATAAAATGTGCGATAAATACAATCAAAATCACAGCTAAAAGAAAATAAGAAGATACAATTATTTTGGTCCAATTTAATGCTAAGAAGTTATTGGGGTGGCTTTGAATTACAAAAAAAAAATCAATATATCACAACAATTGTTCGAAATGCTGTCCATTAACGTCAATGCACTTCTGAACTCGCATAGCTGTTTCTTGAAGAACGTTGTTTAATTGCTGGGCCGTTATACTATTAATTGCGCGTCTTACTCGCAACTCGAGGTCTTCGCGAGTTGTAACGGCGGTTGCATAGACAATGTTTTTCAAATGGCCCCAAACAGAGAAATCAAGAGGTGTCAAATCAGGTGACCTTGGAGGCCATCGCACAGGACCATTCGTCGAAATAACGTTTTCTCCGAATGCCTGTTGAAGGTAATTAATTACTATTCTTGAATTATGGGGAGGAGCTCCATCTTGTTGGAAATACATTATCTGTAGTAAATGGACAGGTAATTCAGTTAACCTGTCCTCAATGTCATTTTGCAGAAATTCTGAACATTGTCTATCAGGATATTGGTCGGCATAAGGTTTCTAGCCGCAACGGCATTTTTTCTACATTCCCAATAAATAATTAACATGTTCACTTTTTCATCTCTTGTATAAATGTGCGGCATTTTGAACGTGAATAACAACAAATGTACAGACTTTTCCAATACACAATGACATCACCAATAAACCAACATTTATTTGACAATCTGAAGGAATAATTTCATTGTTTTCAAAGCCACCTTAGTAATTTCTTAGCATTAAATTAGAACAAAATAATTGTATTTTCTTATTTTCTTTTAGCTGTGATTTTGATTGTATTTATCGCACATTTTATTAGCAGGTATGGATAAATTGCTTATTAATAGTACTAATAAATGGTACCACGGTACCAATATGGTTCCATTTGAAAAAATTGAGTTTTACCCGAAAATCGATTACGATGAACTTTATTTGCTCATAAAAAACGCAATTTAGTATTTTTGAGAGGATTTCGATTTTTCTAGCATTAGACGGGTCAATGGGAATAAATCGGAACCATCATGGCACACTTAAATGGAAAACTAAAAATAAAAATATTGAGAATTTTTACGTTTGAAATGTCACTTATGTGGTATCATTGGATTCAGAAAATTATGCAGATTTCAGAAATGTAATAATATACTGGGTGTTCCATTTAAAAATCGAAAGTTGGTATAACTTCCGGCGAAACCGGAAGTGGTAAAAAATTCATTTGTAGGTCAAAAAGTGCCTCTTATTATGTTTATGGAATATCCCGAATTCCAATCAATTATCTCTGAAACTAACGGAGATACGGGGGGTGTACCATGATCCTGTTACACCCGGTATAGAAGAAAAAATTCTCAGTATGATATATATGATAACCTTATAGGAGGCAGTAGATTTTGTTGATTTCGAAACAAAAACAAATTGGTAGAGTACTGAAGGGTCAGATGAATATCCTACCACCATCAGTCATCATAAACTATTTTTGATTATGTTACTATATAGTAACAAAAAGTTAGACATTTCAAAGTTTCGCTCAGTTTGAAAGTTTCACACTAATAAATGAGATATTCACCTGTATAATTACTAAAGATATATAGGTATATATATTATATTTTATTCCAAAGTGAGGAAATTTCAACGCCGATATGAATTTTCATTCGCTATTTCATCCGAAATAATCATCATTGATGGATCCTGAACGTGATCCATGATATTATGTTCCGTACCAAGAAATCCTCTGTGAAATAATCAGAAATATAAAAGATGTTTCATTTCCAGGATTCACAAAAAATATTTTCACCAAGTGATCACTGCCAAGGTCATACCGGAAGTAGATATCAATTTCATTATTCCAAATGGACTACACTTCAAATATTTGATTTTTGGAATATCTATCCAATTTCCCTATACCTACCTATTCAATTCAATATTATCTGTAGAGTTATGATCATTCGCGTTATAGGGAGGTCTGATATGATTCGAAGCAGAATTCAAATCCCTTCGAGACGATATGAAATAAAAATACGGCGAGGTTCTTTAAAAAGAAAAAAGGAGGTTCAATCAAATATGTGCTGATCAGTTATGGAAAGAAATTTTGAACACCATGCATGATATACCAATAAACTGTTAAAGTATCCTTCACTTGAATAATCCTGTATAAGTGCATTCCATTAACCCTGAACTACTAATCATACGTCTCAGAGACGACATATCAGCATCCGATTTGTTGGATTCCCCTGTATTTCAATATCGGTCATTGTCCTACCACGTAATTTATGTCCACCCAGTGAAAGATAGATTGATGTCTCGTTGACGTATAGTTAGTTATTACGTAACAATGAAAGTTCAATTTCGCCTATAATACGTATGATTGCGTCTATATCTAGATATACAGGCATTGTCATCTTAGAATTTTGAACATTAGGTACTCCTCTATGAAATTTTGATCGCCACTGAAATTTGTATTTCTATTTCAATTTTGTACATCATTTTCTCTTCGCCAAATATGTAGAGAACGTTTTTGAATAGCTCACAAAAATAAAATGAAAAAATTTGGATTCATATGAACATTTTAATAGTCCCGTCTGTGAGACGTATGGTTAGTGACAACGTTATATATTTAGAACGTTAGTAGTTAAGGGTTAATACTTATTCTATATACGAGATAAGTGATTTTTATAGGCTGCGGATTCGAAAAAAATTATTGAAAATATTGTTTTTCCTTGAAATTGGTTTATTTTGAACAAACTGTGAGTCAAAATTGGATGAAGTTTCCATAATGATAAGATCTAAATACATTTGAAATAATGAATTTTCTACATCCAGTATAACCCACACGGATCATTTGCTAAGGAAACTATTCATGAAACCGGTATCACTAAACATCCATATACTGAATTTCAGAATATTATTTGCAATAGTTTCTGAGAAACAGGTGAATAACCCTTGCAAGTTAATCTATCGCCGAATGCGCTATCCGGAAGGAATATAATTATAACTATTACCTTTTCCCATTCAAATAACATACCATAACCGAAATACCCACATCATAAGGAACAATATATCAAAACATTTCATACGAAAACTTACGTTTACATTAGATGAATCGAATTTTATTCCGTAATCAAGAATATTGCACATATGCTTCAAAAAAACTATCACAAGATGAAGCTTTCCTCAATACCAACATTATGTATGAAATATGGGCGGCAATTTCGAATAGCCGAAGTGATATGAGTGGTGTCCGAAAGTACCCCACTGCCGAAACTACCACCTTTCCTCCTATAGGTAGGCAATGATAATCTGAAACACATATGAAACACACTTGACGGTCAAAAAAAAATCAAGTGAATGGTTTGAGAAGAATATTCTCCTAATTCACTATTTTGAATGCTTAGAAATGTTTCTAAAATGAAGAGAAATGATGAGGTTAAGTTTCCTTGCGAGGATTATTCGATACATATTTCAATCATTACGCACCCCCTACAATAGTTATAGGTGAGAGCAAGTTTGTACTCACCTGGAAAATTATGTGCAGCACAAATGTTCAGAGCACGATCAACAATCAACTTAGATCTTGAAGAAATCAGTGTTTTATCACTCAAAATTGTAAACATTTGTCTACAAACTGACTGACGTGACTACTAAATAGTTTTAGGTTATCCTTATTTCCATAGGCGCGTTCGTTGTAGGAAACTCACTGAGTCATGTTGGGCACCTAATCGAACTCGGACACAAATAGTGAGAGAGCATTCAAATATCTGGTCAAGGAAAAACTCACTGAGGGACTTGATGAGTTTCTATATGAACGAATTGTATTCAATTCAATTCAATTCAAAATATACTTTATTGTCTTAAGTTATCACTTGTTGACAAAGCTTGTTATACACATAAAATACATAAAAAATAAATAAATGAACAACACTAGTTTTAAAATAACACACTTGTTGACAACACTTGAAATGTATATAAATAAATAAAAATAAATTAATCCAACAGACAAAATAGATAATGTAAATATATATATACACAGCAATTTGAGAGACTCTAGTTAAAGCTTCGCAGAAAATATTCAGTCAGGTTGTACAATGATGTTTGTAGAAGTAATGCTTTCACCTTAGTACGGAATTTTTTATAACATGCGATTCCTTTTATGTCATTTGGCAGATGATTGTATATTTTTATTCCAGAGTAAATAATAGAATCCTTAATCATAGTGGTGCGGGGGATTATCAATTTTATTTGAAATGACTTGGTGAGAAATATTCATAGGAAATATTGGAACTTTGAAATTTTTCCACCAAAACCTGAATTTTGGTATATTTTGACTTAGTGAGTTTTGGCATTAAGCCCACGATATGCCTGTTGTAATGGATACATGTTTCTCCTTCTTCAATAGAAAAAATAATTTTTTCTAGTTGGAATCATATATATCTGGTAGCAAGCCTAGGCAAGACCTGAAACATATCGTTTTTTACCCTTCGGGGGAAAAACGTTTTATACAGGGTAACTCACGGTCGATGGTACGTTAGACGTTTATGGAGAACGGGACATAGGATCATTCTGAAATTTTGGTTACTTACGTAGTTGCTCTTGGTCTATCGATCTAAAATATTTTCAGCTCTGCAGTGTTGCCGTTTCTATCGAAAAGTAGCAACAACTCTGTTATTTTGGATGGAACACCCTGTATTTTATTGCATTTTTAGATTCTCTCTGAAGAGCTGATTTCATCGATGTATCACACTTAGGATCTAGCGGAAATGATTACAGAGATATAGGGTGTGACAAATCGACATTTTTCAACTCTAGGAATTTTTTTTGTCGAAACTATTCATTATTGGTCAAAACGGCTCACATGTCCCTATCTCAACTTTCGATCAACTATCTACGGACATTTAATTGAAACAAATACAGGGTCGTGCAGAATTCAGAATCTTGATCACCCGGTATATGTCCCAATTAAATATCAGTAGATAGTTAATCAAAAGTTGAGATAGGGAAGGGGATAGGGAAGTTCCACACTGATGTTGGGTAAATCGGTTCTTCTTTATTGGGCATTATTTACACCTCAGTTTCTGTGGAGGCTGTTGGTTTTGCAATAGTGCGACAGTCGGAGTACTTGGTTTGCCAATAACGTTGATTATTTTTTGTCGAAGTAGAATGGATAAATTTGAAATAGAAGAACGCTTTTGTAGATGGTGTAGTGTAAGCTGTTTTGACAGCTCGGCAATTAATGTTCTCCCTGGTCTCAACTGAGCGGTGTTATGCTTCTGAATTATCTGTGCATTTATTGTAGCAACATTCAGTAACGAATAAAATGCAGTTAGCGGCCAGCGATTACTGACTCTTGCTACCGAGTATTCAGATTTCAAGCGATCTACCACGTCCACTCCTCCTTTTTTACAATTATAAAATGTGTTGCGTAACGAACTATCGAATTACGAGGGAAGGTTGGAGATTAGTAGACTCACCAGAGTGGACTGTATCGTGATGTGGACTTGGATGTTCTCGTCCGATGTAGATGCGGTAGGCCTACCGTTCAGCTCCCATTTCCTCGAATGTCTATTTTAATGATTCTAGCACTGGACATCCATTGATACACGATTTGTAGCACTAGCGAAAAAATGTTTAACAAAAGGAACCAGTATTTTGCAAGAACCACACAAAGATGCCGGTCACTCGTCTCTTCATGACTATATCTCTTCGTCCATGTGTCTATCCCCCCAACCTTCTCAGACACGCGCTTTTTCATACAATCTCTATATACGCGCATTATTGGTACCACACCATAGGCAACCCATAAAGCACAGATAAACAATACATTTATATATATCGATACAGGAATTTATTCCAAATGCTGAAATATTGATTAAACTTAATGAATTTATTATTCTTATTAATTATAGTAGAAAATTAATATTAAACACAAACAATGGGGACGAAACAAAATGTTATGATCTCGGGTTTTTTAGCTTCTTTGGTAGATGCATCTATTGCATCATCATCATGTAGAGTGAATATCATTAGGACATTTATATTTGTCTTGGGAACATGGAAACGGGAACACAGCTGTTGCCATCTTTTCCAAAACCGAACATACTACTGCACATAGGTCGATTTTTTACTTGAAGGAATTCTGGTGGTATTTCACGTTTATTTTTTCGAAGCGTGCCAACCATCGTGAGTTTGTGATTTACAAGCAAATCATTAGCAAGTGGTATGGAAGAAAAGTAATTGTCCATTGTCACGTTTCGTCCAGACTTATCAATAGTGGATATAAGACGTTCACGACACTGGAAGCATCATTTGGTGAACAATACGGAACTTCTGGTTGCTTGCCAGCATATATTTCCATGTAGTGGGTGTAAAATGCCCTTGCATCAGCTGTATATTTTTATACCATATTGGGCAGGCTTATTCGCGATGTATTGTCTAAAGCGGCACCTTCCACGAAAATCATCCAACATTCCATATATCCTAACATATTCTGAAACTGCTAGATCTCATAACTAAGAGATTCAGGATGAACAGAGTTGCCCCAATTGTCCGCAGGAGCGAGACAGTTCTGTTTCGACCCACCAGGTCTCATCAGCCGCTCTCGGTCTGCTGACAACTGGGACAACTCTACGCTTCGGGTATATCACCCATTTCGAAGACGCAGGGTATAACATGAAGTTATAGTCATATTGTAGCCATCTAGTGGCAAAGCTCTAAAGTAGGATACAGAAATCGCGACACACACTGTATGGTGCTGCCATCTATAGTCACACGTACAGACCCCTACGTCTATACGCTGCAGAGTGGTACTACAAGTAAACCACTCTGCTGACAGATGGCACTACCTGACATACTTGAGTGGAATTTTTTTCTGAAACACTGAAATTTTAAGAACACGCTTTCACAAAATTGTCAAAAATGAACCGAATTGGAGCTAAATCATCATATCTGATCCTATTTCCTGGTGTTCATATCGTCAAATCGTAAAGCCCGTAGAATGTGATGAAATCTTCGTTCTGACATCACAGCTGCGAGATATTCTGGTGCCGTACCGTCGGTACTCTTCAATCCAGAAGTATTCAAATGCTTCCCCTTTTTGACTTTTGCCATGTATATAAGCCTCAAGAATGCATACATTTCGTCAAAATCGATAGGTGAACAATCTCTATAACGCGAATATGATTCCCTTAGTATTTCTAATTTTTGGTTCAATGACTGCATCATTTGAAAAAATAATTTTCAGCAATCTAAAGTGGTTGTAGCACCTTGACAATGGCCTTCACTCCGGGTAGTTGTGTTATAAGGATATGTAGAAGAAATCATAACCAATATGTCAAGTTTTATGAGCGGAAACGAAAATTGTTAGATTTTTTTTTTAACATAGCGACCAACCCGGGTTAAATGAATATTCTTTCAGTCTGCGAGGAATTATCCCACAAGGTTATTTCGTTAGATGAGGATAGAATAGTGAGAAATGCGACATTTTGATAGCACTAATTGATTCTTTCAGATTCCCTAGTAATAAATTGTGTAACAGACAACTGTTTACTCAGATTATCTATGTGTTCGAGCCAATCAAATTTACTGTTGAAAGATATTCCTAATAGTATGACTTTTTCGTTCGTGATTATATCGTTGTTAATAGAAAATACAAGTTTTTCTGGCGTTTTTGGGTTGGTTATAGCCATTTGTCCACTTTATGCTGACTAAATTGGTCGTTTTTTTTATATGGTACTAAGTTGTTGGAGTGGAACAAAGTGATAACATCAGCATAGAGAATATATTTGAATGTTTCTAGATGACGTATATGTCATTAGTATTAAATTGTATGAATTAAAATCAGGAGACACCATGAATTCATTTCTTTGGAAACAAAAAACAAAATAGCAATTTTCTGATACTTTTTTATTGGTGAGACTGAAGAAGGGGTGGAGGAGGAGTGAGAAAATGCAACATAATCAATTGACATGATGAATCCATCACTACGACTTCTACACGTCGTTTAGTCGACATATTATTACTTCGCGGCCTGCTTTACGCGACCTTCCGTTTTGCTAGCGCGGTACCGTTTTGCTAGAATCACACCAATAATCATTTATTTCTGCATAGTTTCGACTATAACGCTTTCAGTCGATCATGATAATCAGTGTGTTTTATTTTACATTGCGACAATTTGTTATTGTATCCATCAATTGTCTAATAGTATATTGTTTAACGAGCACGGAATGACAGTGATTTCCCACGAGAATGAAAGGCGAATTCTGCAATCATTCGAGTGGGAAATTAGCATTCCGTGCGAGTTATACACTATAATTTTTCTACGGATGTAACAGATAACAGCGGCATTTTTGATTTCTTTATCTGGTAGCCATCTGATTTCCTCTCAAGTAATGCTCATCTATTAGACAGTGCTGTCATTGCATGAAATTTGACATTCCATGAGCGACGAGATTTTTTTTAATAATAACACAATAAAGTCATTGTCATATCAGATACGAAAATGAAATTGATGACATACAAAGTACCTCATTGATGCATCGAACACAAACAAGAGCAATTTTGTGTTATAGCCGTAGCATCTCCTGAAGATGCTAACACAGTTTGCGAAACACGTGTCAAGTTGTAAAAAATCGGTTTGGTTAGTGGTGAAACAGTGTGTAGTATACAACATAATTTCATAGTCAGCAATGCTTTTTTCCCTAGACATGTATACCACCCAACGTAGAATCCAAAATTTGTAAAATGGTTTTTCATATTATGTTTTTCCCTGTTTATTCAGCTTTTTTGTACATTAATGATTAATAATTCTATACATTGTTTTTCTTTTTCAGGGTTGTGTCAATATCTACGGTTTTCGTGAATAAAACGCTTCTGAGTGATATAGATTTGGATGCACCTATGTTTATAGCACTCAGTCAAACTCTTATCACTGCGTTGATTTGTTACATGAAGAAATCGCTGAGTAAATTATTTCCCAACAAATTCAGGTTTCCAGATGTGGATATTTGGGACTGGTACACTGTGAAAGCAGTAAGTGATTTAATATTCTATGCATTTTACTTACATACCTACATACTTTATAGTTATGGTAATTATTTTGTTAGAGACTGAGAATTTTTATGAACATGTCAGTAAGAAAGCCAGCCACAAATTCCGATTGTCATCAGAATGCCAAATATCCCAAAGGTATGTAAGAACATTGGATTTTATCGATTCACACCTGTTCCAATCAGCATCCTGAGCGAAATTATTGAAAAATGGCACTTCCTTGTGCGGTTATTTGCGCAAAATTTTCGCGAGATAAGAATGGGCATTCAATTATTCCACTGTGTCGTTAGGAACCTATAATAATTTTTGCAACACTTCTTATGCTTGTTTTATGTAAATAAAGGGTCTATGCGTTGTTCGAAATTGTTGAATTTTAGAGCTCATTTCAAACGAACCTTTATAGCCGCCATTTAGCGATACGTCGCATAAATGGTGACGTCAGTTTTTATGCTGTTCCGTAATTGATCACATAATCTTCCATTTCCACTCATGAAGGAAGGTTGTCATGTCACCAGTTATAATCAAGTTATGAAAAAGATGCTAGAATCCTGTCGTTGAAAAAAACTCAATAGGAGGAACCCATGATGTTATAGTTCCTTCTTGACTTTTTCGAGCAACCAGCATGTCCAAATATTCATTATTCTCCATAACAACATATCATATGAATGTTGGAGACTAGGTAACATTGTGCTGAATGCTGCGAACTGACAAGACCCCGCCCACAAGTCGTGAGCCGTGGCTGTCACGTTCACCGATTCAAATGTCTATTGTGTGAATTAATTTATTATTATTATAAGCAATAAGCGGAAATCATGAGGGAACATTTTGAGACAACAGAATTCTTATTGCTAATCAGGAGTATTACCAATACTCGATCGAGAATCTATGAATTATCGAATATCTAATATTTCTGAATTCCGAAACGTATTTCAACACAGCAACTGTGCTATGGTCAGCCCCTACTTACGAAATCGTGGCGTCAGTTTTCACTGGCGGAAAATTTCTATCCGTTTGAACATTATCGTGGCATTATTGATGATTTTAACACCCACAAATCGACCAAAAATTTAAAAAAATGGAATTGAAAGGTACATACTAGGGACGTCCCAGGGAAATCCACTTTCAGACAAAAAGGACATCCGAGGGATGTCTCTTCTGGTACGTCCCTGGAATGTACCGAGTACGAAGAAGGGATATCCCTAGGACGTCCCAAGGATATTCCAGAGACATCCCTACGACAAAAGAAAAAAAATGTTGGTCGAGTAGGGATTGAACCCGGGACCTTCAGCTTATCAGGCACGTACCTTACTCCATTGGCTAATATGCCTTGTGAAGATTCATGTATTGAACAGGAATGGAATAACCTGTGGATGTACCGGACGGGATGTCCACTGGACAACCACTGCGGGATATCCCCTGGGTGTCCCAATCATGTCCTTGTACCGTGAGGGGACGTACGTAGGACATCTCTGTGTTGTTAGGGTATGCACTCGTTAACACGTGGCGGAACTATGTCTAGAATGACGGCAGCAAAATAAATCGTTGTGCCGTGGATTTAATTCAACTTGAGGAATGGCATAGGTAGGATTCAGCCCAAATTACCGCACAGGAAAGTCTAATTTTTCAACTATTTTCCTCAGAATGCGGGGTCGGCAAGGTCATTAGATGACGTTGCGATGGCATTTAAAACTACTAGCATAAATTGAAAGTTAGACATGTTTTCCCGTAGTTTTTAATGTCACCGCGAATAGTGATTGCCACAGGCGTCGTTCGATACAATACAATATTCTTACATACGTTGGGGGCATATGGGATTTTTTCATCAAATGAAGGTTAACATTTGTAGACTTCTCTTGGAATATGTTTGTCTGTACTCACTTTCCTACTTTGGGATGTAAAACTCGAATCTGAAATCTCACGATTAAGTTATAATACCACCAAAGGCGAGTTCCAAAAGATAATGAAAAATTCTATTCTCAGTGAATATTCCGAAAAATGTCAGTTTGCGCAATATTTCGATTCTAGATTCATGCTCTACGCATCAAAGTACGTAAGTACAGACAAAAATTTACGTAAAATGACATGTTGTAACTAACAACTCTCAATACCTTTATACAAGGTGTTGCGAAATTCGAGTAACAACTTTTCACATAATATAATAGCTTACTTGATTTGATAAAGAGTTATGCTGGAATGTAAGGTTCTCATGTGGTTAGTTTCAGAGAAACAGCAGTGTATTGAAGTTGAAAAACGAAAAACTTTTTTCAAAAATAAAGAAGAAAAAAATGTTGACGATATAATAACTTCGGTTAATCATCCAGTAACCCGCCACAGGTTTTTTTTTCTCATATTCTCATTTCCCTACATCGCTGATGAAATTGTGAATATTTTCATTTGTTTTTCAAATCATCTGATCAATCTTGATATAATTTGACTGAGTTGAATAGTTCTCTAGATATAATTAGAAGTTTCTATAGTTTTCATGATTTTCAATGGTAGAGAATTACAAAATTGTTATTTTTTATTTCTGCATGAAATATTTATTTCGAATGATGTTTGATCAAATATCTTGAAGTCTGTCCAGTCTCAGTTCAAGGTAATGCTTTTATTGAGCGTAATTGAACAGGAAATTAGAGGAATTCAAAATACCAAATTAAAATTTACAAAATCAATTTTTATTCTTCAATAAGAACACCTGTATTTCGAAAACCGAACACTTAAAGACCTTGTGTATCTAACCAAGGCGTTATAAAATAGCTTTGTTGGTCGAATGTCGCAACAACCTGAATAAGAACTAATTATAGTACAGTATGATGCAAATGTATGGAATAAATTCATTTCAAAACGAGACGAATTCCGAAAAAAATCCAAAAAGTAGAGTTCAGAACTTTTTTATCGATGTATTTTTTCAACTAGACGACCCTTCGATGTTCAATTCTCAGTAGAAGATCTCTGCAAGATTCAGTTAACCAAATGATAATCCATTTTAATTTCAATCTTCTTTTGCAAAATTTTGACTATTGGATAGACGATCAGTAGACCTTTCAAACGACCCCTGTTTGTATTTAAAAAAAACCGTCCATTACGTCATTACTCCAACACCGGTGACGTAACATCTCTCATATGAATGTCATGAGATGAGGTTTCGAAAATTAAAACTCACGTGTTTTTGAAATTTCTTCAAATGTCGCCCATTTCTGAAATAATGAATTTATTCCCTACATTTGCATCATACTGTATATCAAGAAGTACCTACTTATTTCATATATTAACATTTCAATTACATGAGTTACAAAATGTTCAATAATCGTGTGAAATCATTTCAAGAAAGAAATTATTGCACCTATTCACGAAAGAACGGAGAAAATAAAAAATATGCAGTTGTGTACCCCAGATGTTTTCCAAATTTTGAAATTCTCGCCCTTACAAATGAGTACTCCCTTATAAAAAGGACTGAATACTATGTTATGGGATTTGCTTTGATATTGCATTCAAACAACGGGTAACGCCTTGTTTGATACGTGCCTGAAATATTGAAATTGCTTTACTCCATTCTACAGGGTATATCTTCTTGAGTTATGGCGATCTATATATGGGGAACTAGAAGTAGCATGATTGTCAGAATTTGTAGGTTCCAAGGTTGGTAGAACTGATGATAATGTTTAATCTCGGTCAATGTCATTTAGTCAAACATTTAATTTTGGGATTATAAAATCTATATCCTATAACTACTGCCCCAAGTAAATTCATAAACCCCGTTGTGATCTATCTTGTATAGATTGAGTCACAAATTTCCACTTCCCCTCAACGCGTTTTGATCGAGGCAACATTCAACATTGGTAGGGGCGATGGAGAAAATATAGAGAATTCAATGAAATATTCTCCTTATTGTGAAGCTTCCAGTTTTTCCGCAAGTGACGTTATCTATGATTCTAATTTATGTATCATGTCCTATTCTTGAAATCAACCTTATTTGAGTTATTCAAGTTTTTCAAAAAATGTGACAATCGCAGCCTATCCAACATACGCCATTTTCCTGTGAATTACAATTTTTAGTGTGGCTCACCATACTCACAAACACTGAATAATTTACAGGGTGCGCAGAAAAGTTGGTCCAGAAAGTGAATGTGAAACATTGCATTCTCCATGTGATAAAAATATTAATTCTTTCTCGGTTTATTCAACAGAAAACAACAACTTTCCTGGGTATATGCCACGACGAACATTGAATTACATCTATTGAACACACACGATAAGAATTTGAAAACAAAATCTTCTGAAGTAGAGAATTTGAATTCTCCTTCATATAAAGATATGCACATAATATCATTCTGGATATTCAACAGAAAACAACTACTTTCCTGGCTATTTGCCACGTCGAACATTGAATTATATCTGTTGAATATCCAAAAAGAGAGCATGAAAAATCAAAATCCTCTGAAATTGAGAATTGATATTATCTCTCAAATCGAATAGAATAATATGATGTATTATGATATAAAAATATAACTTACCAATATGTACAGTATTGAAATGAAAATTAAAATGTATAGGAGAAGTATACTTGTATGAACTTTGATCTTGATGAGCTTGGAACTTCAAAAAAAAATCATTCGTCTCAGTGATATGGGAATTATATATATTATCATATGCGATGTTAACCTCCTCCCACTATTGTATCATTCATGTAACGATAGCACTTTCTATTGACTTCTTATAGACGAATAGATCCAATGAAAGCGCGTCAGCGACGTAACATACATGTTTATGCAACAGTGTTGTCAGGTGAGGTTAATGATAAGTCTAGGTGCATTTTATTAGATTTTGTTACGTGGTTGAGGCAGGTGAAATGTCTTTGAATAGTATGCCGTATTCATAGTAAATATTATTAATTAGATTCCCATCGTGTATTCATTCATTTATACTTGCCATTTGATGATGGTGATACTAGTTTGACTGGTCTCAAAACCGTGATAACCCCTGTCCCGTCCAAATTATGATATTTTGATGGTACCTCTGTGGAAGTGTTGGCATAACTTGCAGCAAAATCTTCTTCTTTGAAGGTTAGTCTATTCACGGGCCAGATACCTGGTTTTTCCAATGCCTTCGTGATGTTTTTTCTGTGTAAAACCAGATTGAAAAGCAATCTTTGTCAGCGAAGCAATTTGCTTGATGTTGATAGTTTCTCCAGGGTTAGATGCCATCCTGTCATTGGAAGCAACAGAATAAGTTTGGAATGTTCCGTATATTGCGACATGGAGATGGCGAAATCATTATACCATTATCACGACAAAAGTATATGGCTCTTATTTTTGTGTGTGACTCGTGATTGTTTGGAAGGTGAAGTATTTTTTTGATCTTCAGACCTTTGAGTGTGTCTTCGAATGTGTTCTAGTACTTTGAGGAATAATTCTCATGTCATCCAGCCGTTGAGGGTACCCAGAACAATGCTGGAGCATCAAATAACTATTCTTCGGGGTGACAAATTCTAAGGATTCCATTGACTGATGGTTATGCGATTCCTACAGCATTACTAATTATTCCTACTAGTGTGTAGTCGATTCTCGCTCAGCAGAGGAGGCTAGGCTCACTTGTTTTTAGATACTATTTTGACTAGTCTCGGTACCGTGATAACCCTTGTCTGGTTCAAATTATAAATTAGTTCGGGTTTGAAATTCCATTTTTCAATTACTGATAAGTTATTATCGAAAAACTCCGAAACTGTATTTTTGATGGAGCCTGTTGCTCTAGCCAAACTCGTATTCTCAAGTTTTCTCAACCTGATTTCATCTTCATTTCTTTTCAAGAAAAATTTCAAAATTGTCATTCTGTGTCAGCTTTCTTTCTGTCATTCCATTTATACCCATAGCTAGTTCAGCTAGAACACGTTTTGATTTATTTCATCAACTCATTCTCCTCATCATTCGAGAAAACTTGGCTCACTGTATATTTACTTGAATACTGATGAAGCTCATTCTCCCTTTCACTTTCATTTCCTGAATCATTATTGTACAATTCAGTTGATTGTGTCGAATAATGTTTGTTCTTGAGTTTTTGAAGTCTTGAATGTAAGGTTCCCTGTTTAACATTGAAATTGTGTCAACCGTCCGAACTGCATTATCTATGTTTTTTTAATCATGTTTATTCTATATTTTTTTTTTTTTTGGTCATAATTAATAACCATCCGAAATACAACTTTTGGATTCAAATAATCTCTCGAAGTATGGGGCAGATCCAATCACTGGTTGAAAGTACACCGACTGAATATGGTTGAATATGCCCCATGTCGACTATTTGAGAACTTATGATATGAGCACTATACCTTTTGAGGTTGAGAAGAACATGGAATTCACCTCGATCAATGACTCATATTTTTAAATATGGAGTTTCACATCACAAATTGAAAACAAGTAATAACTGATCGTGGTACTGCGATTATGCACTTTGATTTTTATTGAAAAACACAAGAAACCACATACAGCGACCATGACACATTGAGAGTTATGTTTGGAGATGTCGAGTATAATGCAATTTCTTCGCGCGCAAAATTAAAATGATTTAGAAGATATAAGGTGTGGTTGTATGTGCCCCGTGGTTGAATTTGCCCCTCTTCACCTACATACATTGCATGAATATACATAGTGACTGGTATCGTAACGTATTAAGGTGCAGAAAACCAAAATGTCGAATCCAAAAGCTGAATGATTAGAAACTCTGATTCACTACCAATACGTTATATCCTACATCCCCAACGGTTTTTCATGATGAGAAAATTCAGTTTTTTACGAAATTTCCTGTTTTTACGAACACTAGAATAATTGAAGGAAGCTGAGAAATTGTTCTCTCCATATGTAACTAGCTCCGACATTTGTGGGGAGGGGCTACTGCCTCAGGTTATCGGAAGAAATGATTTAGTGAGTCTGAAATATCACAAGGAACTACCACATAATAATAATTTTGATAAATAAAAGGTAGCTGAACATAATCAACAAAAACTAAAAATGAAATGATTAGTTATTGAAACTAACTCAACTAACGTGACAAATTTATTTGTCTTTCTTTCGCCGCATATCTATTCATTACAGGATTATTTATTTATTTATTTATTTACACTGTTCTACAGAAAAAAAGATTTCCAATTACAGAACAGGAACTAAGTAAAAATTTGCACAAAAGTAAACAATAGAAAACAAACAATAGAAAGAAACAATTGAAAAAACTTGGCATAAAACACAATTTACACAATAGGGATATGATCAATATAGATGTATTTTCCTTTAAATAATCGTTCCTGGCCGTTCGTAACCAACTCAAAATTAATCTCATTATGGAGAATTACCTTTCACACCTTGCAGAAGATACTGGCAATGTTATCGCTACTGTTATCGCTACTTGAAAAAGCACATATATAATGATGGAAATACTTCTAACGTGAGTTCATTTTTGAGAGTGTCATATTTTTTTGTTTGCTGAACTATTTTTCAGAACTGTCATTTCAGCCTTTATGACATTTTTTTCAAGCTCAAAACACTGCATAATGATTAGTAAAATCTGTGGATCTTTCGTAGTCAAGCGCGAAGAATTTGTCTATAGCTGCCGCGATTCATCTTGATATCAAAAACCATACCACAGAATCTATAATCCTATAGAAAACATTGACTTTCTAATATTCGACAACATTTGGAGAATCTGCACCTTCTGCAGCTCCAACTGTCGAGTCAGTCACAAAATCCTTTAGTTTCACTAACACCTTCTTTTTTCTCTTGGATGATAGAGATTTCAAGGTCACGTCCACCTGAGCTGCAAAGTCACTAATTTTGCCATGTATGTGCTCATAATTGTTGTCAGAGCGCATTGCTTCTAAAGTTTTTATCACGTCTTTTATTACTCCAACCGCTTCTCCCAATGTTGCTGTTGTTGATTGGAGTGACTGGGATGAAATATTTAGTATGGTGAGAATCTCTTCCAAGACCAACAAATGGACGAGGAAAGATGCTTGTTTCATACAGGATAGTATACCGATGGCTGTTACGGCCTGCTGGTTTTGCCTATTCTCAATTTCCTGCTCCAGTAACTAGATCGTGATACCTATCTGGTGTCTGACAGTTGGGGTACCTTAGTTATTTTGATATCCAATTTATTCATGATATTTTTGTATCTTACATGATGGTGCGGTTTCGAAAAATGGTCGTAAAAGGCTTGCAGAGTATTGAAAAAGTTTGCAATGAACTGTACGTTTTGCAAGTGTCAAGAAGTGCTAAATTGACCCTTTGTGTCATACAATGCGTATAAATTGCATTAGGATAGGTTTATATGATTTTGGCTTGCAAACCTTCAATTTGTCCAGACATCACAGCTGCACCATGATATGACGGTCCCACTAAATGCAATTCAGATAGTTTCAAGTCCACGAGCTCCTGATTTATCAGGAAATATAACTCTGCAGCAGTTGTTTTTCCTGAACAATCGATGAATTTCAGAAACCTCTCTTTCACTTTCAGTCCAGACGAATATTTGATACACAGCGACATTTGTTCTTTGCGGCCTGCGCGTGCCTCGTCCACCATGATGGAGAAAATTTGGCACTCTTTTGCTAGTATCCCTGTTAGGTCATTTTGTGTCTGCCAACTGGTATGATTGATATGCCTGCTGAAGTATGCAGCGAAGTCTACATTGCATTTAGTCAATTTTTTGCAAATCTCTTTAAAATTTCCCTCATTTAAGGAAGGCTCATCGTGACCTCTAATAAAAGTCCTAGCCTTGCTAGCAGCAAACAAACCTCTGCTAAGGTTTTGATGTAAGCTCTGCTCTTGTTTATCATATCTCTATGCGCATTTGACACTTGTGTACCATTATTATTTTTTTCAGATTCTACCGCTCTCACTGCTGTTTACGTCAATGATAGCCACAAATAACTTATGTTTGAAATATGCGTCAGTAGCATATTACTATATAGGAAGATCACTGACCACTATATTCAATGTAGCATTTACTTATTTAATATTAGGAGAACAGACTTCGAAGAAATGTATTGCATGTTGTGCCTTGATAATTTTCGGGTTCTGGCTAGGAGTCGATCAAGAAAACATAGCAGGTGAGTAGTGAGCAGAAACAAATAATTATTTTTTTAACCTTATTGAAGTTTCAAGTCGACTAGACTTCTTCTTAAAACAAATGAAAGGTCTCATAACATATCATATTTCAAGTCAATATCTCATTGATGCCTGAAAACTTGGTTATTTCAAATGGAACACCCTCTATTAAAATAAATTTTGAATCTCCTACGCTTTTTGCGGATGTGGCTCAACCGAATCGAGAAAAAAATAGACCGTTCATTAGAGATTCAGAATAACTCTCTAACAAAGTGTAACCTGACCTAACCCTAAAAGGTGCGGAAAAAAGCTACCACAAGTTCCTGAGGCGTAAATATGACGATCTAACTCGACTTACCTTAGTCCAAAAGTGGATGATTTCAGAGATACAAAGTGTCAAAAGTTCAATTTGATTTTCATTTTTTATAAATATTTTTTTCAATAATTGGTGTATTGTGACAATAATATTCGGCTTGGGGGGGGTTTACTGGTTGAGAAATTAGAATTTGCTATCATTTTAATTGTAAAGTTGATTGTAGGTTTTTCTGAAGCACATTTCATACATTTCCACCTTCTTCCACTTGGTTTTTTGAGCTATTTTGATAATTCTTCAACATTTTTTGTTAGCTGCTGCTGCAGTTTAGGTGATACCATTTTTTACATCCTCCTTTACATTCAATGGCCGTTTGATTTGATTTCACATTATTTTGGCATTCACCACATGGATAGTTTATTGATGATCCGCACTAATTTTATCTTGATTATATACCATGAATGCCTGATTTTTTTTCATGTCCCACCACTGGATGGATATTTCAAAGGAAGGTACCTGTGCTCGTCTTCTGATGAACCTACATCTTCTCTGGGTTTGCTATTGCTTGAAGATTTTTTCCTTTCCATTTTTCAGAATTGTAAATTTTCATAAAACAAAAATGTCTCATGATGTAATCCTCCGAAAAAAATGCATCGTGTGCTACTAAGCAGCATGGAACTACAATGCTACTATTGAAAATATTTTATGGTAGACGTACATGCATTGTCTTGTCAAAATTCTTACCAAATGCACATGTCCCAATGTTAATCATAGTAAATAAATGATCAGAGTCACATGCTGTCATAGGGACTATCCTAAAAAACTTTTTATAGTTAAAAATCATTGAACCACTACGGGGGGACATTGAATTGCAATGTGTTTCCCATCAAGTGCTCCAAGCAATTGGGAAAATTCCTCTGCTCATCGATTTGAAATATTGATCCAGTCTTCTTCAGAGGAAGGGCTTTTCAAATGAGTAGGAGAAAGAACATCCCAAATTGCAATGTAGGTTTCATGAATTATTTTGTTAATTGTTGTAGAGCCCATCTGGTATGCCCAAGCCAAATTCATCCAAATTAAGTTCCTCCTTGTGAAAGATATCTGAAAATGAGTGATATAGAATAAATATGTGAATTCAACACATAGCAAGAGTGCGAAACTTTATGTAATGTTATTGCTAATTGTTGCTGGGAACATGAACTATCAGAAATTTGCTGTCTAAAATTTATTGGATGTACCAAATCATGCAATTTGTCAAATACTGGGACAGTAATTCTGGTCAATTTGAAAAATTGTTTTAAGTCACAGGCCTTCATTCTCAGGAAAAATATAAAGGCGTCTTTTTATCTTCTCTTTCTATTTATAGGTCGCATTTTGAACCTTCTCTCTCGTCTGTTCTTCCTCGATTTCATTTTTTCCAGAACTCACACACATAGGAGAACAACACCAACATTATTATTATTTTTTTGATAACCAAATGAATTGAAATCAAATAAATTGAACAACACCCTTCATCGACTTCATTACTTCCATATGTCCTTGATGAATACTGTAAGATATTGATATCAGGAGATGATTCTTAAGTAAAGCACTATTCAAGAATCAGTGTAATTTACTCTCATTTTTAGTCTTCCCTATCAAGTCGACATCTTCACGTCTCACTGCCTACTGCCGTGACGCATAGGACACTACTTAAACACACCACAGAACTACAAGGAACACTTAGAATGTGCCTTCTAGAAATTATTGGAGCTACCAAATCATGCAGTTTATCAAATAATGGAACAGTCATTCTGGTCAATTTGAAAAATTGTCCTAGGTCACAGGCCTTAATTTTCAGAAAATATATAAAGGCATATTTTTCTCTTCTCTTCCTATTTATAGGTAGAATTATGAACCTTCCCTCTCGTCTTTTCTTCCTCAATCTCATTTTTTTTCAGGACTTCAGCGCACAGTAGAAGAACAAACTCTCCAGAATATTATAATTAATTTTTTGATTATCAAATGAATAGAAATAAAATAAATTAAACAACACACTTCATTGACTATTCAAAATTTTGTTTCTCATTGACTTGAATATATTGAAAATTCGGATGTATATTTCCAAAATACAGGTTCGACAATTAATCAATTTGCAATCTTCATCATCTTGTTCAAACATCCTTATTTATGCCAACTTCATATCTGAACAAGGCAAATAACCGATTATGTTATTGATAAAAAATTTCCAAAATATCTTTTATTTTTTGTTGGCTTCCTACATGGATTTCTAGATAGCATATCTGGTCTATAATATATCTTCCCAGATACATGTCGAATTTTGTAATTGAAACAAAGGAGTCTCATTTTGAATATTCGAAGTCTAGCTGATGAATCAGATATCGCCTTCTTGCCCAGGGGCGTCCAGAAGGGGGCAAGGGGGGGGGACGCACGCTCCCCTGTTCCCTACCGCCTTGTCCTTACTCTGATAAATTCTCAATAAATATATAGATTTGCAGTATTCCATCCCTATTTTGTTTTTCACTCAGATGAGGCTTACAAATTATTCGACTTTTTGCCTGAATGAATACATTTATTACTCTAGATAAAAAAGCTTCAATACCCATATTCATAATAATAGCAATTTCTTTCCCTACAACTCGTGATGATGAATTAATTCATTCAGTTTTTCTTCATTCTCATTTCATCACCAGGATCTTGCTCATCCATATTCATGATGAAATCAAGTACTCCGGAACTTGCTGCAAACTGTTGAGGTTCTTCGATAACATTGTTCTCATTCCAAGTTGGAGCAGTATACAAGTTTCGAGCACTACATGGCGAAGTGATATTATTTCTCGGATCTGATCCTTGCCGCAATCTCTGAGAGTTGAAAATCACTCAGAAATATCGTCGTCTGGTAGTATTTCGGGTACAATTTCCTGTATTTCATTCTCCTCGTCAGAATCATTGGCTCCATCATTGCAATCAACCGAATCACAATCAGATGGAATTTCATCACAGATTGCATCAAATCAAGTATCTACTTCATCTTATAACTCATGCATTGTTATATCCACCAATGTAAATGGTAAAATTTCCAGTATCACGATCCATGATATCTGCAATGATGAATATGAATGATATTGGCCAAGTGGCATGTTGGTACATATGAGGGACTTGTTTACTTCTCACCATCAAACAATTATCTTGGAAAAATATGGATTCTATATGAACAACAATCACTTACCAAACTGTATTTATAGAAATGCTGTACGAAAAACTCCATTTGAAAATATTCAAATGATGTTGATTTATGAAAAACATAACAATACAAAATTTCTCATTTACTCGGTGTGCCCGTCATTATTCATTTGTCATATTAACATTACTCACATATTCAGAAGACCCTGCCACCTATGATCACTTCTATGAAACCTAGTGAAGCGTTCTATCAGATGAATATGTCTGCGTATATTGATTTTTTGGAATCTCGATTTTGAACACCCTATATCTCTGTAATCATTCATGCTAGACCCCAAGTGTGATGTATTGATGAAATCAGCTCTTCAGGGAGAATCTAAAAATACAATGGAATACAGGGTGTTCCATTTGAAAAAATCAAGTAGTACTCTGTAGATCGTTTGTTCCGAGCACCCTGTATTTTCTGATGCAACGGGAAAAAGTTCTGAAAAATAATTTTAGATGATTTTTCAAATTTTTGAATCGGTTCGAAAATAAGTGAGCTAGAGGGAAGGGGGGACATTTATGGTGAATCACCCTGTACAATGAGCTCTCTTGAAAATGAAGCTATTAGCTAATACCTACACAAATATACAGAGATACCTTCAACAGTAATCATGATGATATTCAATAAGTATAGTCACATGTTAAATTTTTTGTTAATTACTTACGTTTTCTTGTCGCCTAAGAATTCTCTTTCCACTTTGATGTTACACTTATAAAAATCTTCAATCAGCAGGCAGATAGATTCTGGCAATTTCGGCCAAAACTCTGCACTAACTAAAACATTTCACTAGTACTGAACTGAATCAGTTAATATGCGTTCTTTGGAAAGACTTTGATTAGATAGAATGCATACGCTTACTAGATACCGAATTTTAGATACCATTTTGATGGGACATTTTCACAAATATCCGCTTCATAACTTGACTGGTTAGATATGAGTAACTATGATATACATAGAAAAAAAGCTGGTTCCAATAGCTCTCCGAATTTTCAATAATGTACAGGGTGTTCTCTTTGAAATTATAATTAATGAAATCTCAGACACTTCTTCAAGCACTCGAAAAAACTGTTTTTTTCTTTCCACCACTCTGTATTGTATGACATATTTATGTATGTGTATACATACGACTTTCAATATGGGACTGTTTTGATTAAAATCAATTTTATATGATAGTGGCTATTTTTATACATTTATCAAATGTTATTAATTTAATTTACATTTATATATACACGCTTTGTCAATAAGATATTATTCTTCGATAATAAAGCATATTTTGGTTGATTGATTGATATTGAAGTAACGGAGACTAAGCTTCAATGTGGAAAGGCCACAAGTATCACCCAACTCCTAACCGCATTTAGATATCATAGTACTTCCTAACAATGATATTAGCATTTTCATGATTTTCGAAGAAAAATATTGGAATCAATATTCATTTCGAAAACGATAACATCGGTATATATAGGAAATTTTCATGTTAATTGGTTGGAAGATTGGAGATTCTAAAGAAGATATGATGTTTCAATCGGAAAATCAAAGTTGCTACTACTTTCTAATAGACTGTCCAAATATGCTCTCCATCAAATTTTCAAAGTGATCCGTTGTCGGATTCACCAGAAATATCTAATATGTCATCCACCTTGAATAATCCTGTATAATGCATTATTATTTTTGACTTGACTGTCGCATTTGTTTCAGGTAGTTTGTCCATACCTGGTTTCATATTCGGGATTCTAGGTTCATTATCCCTATCTTTGTTCTCAATTTTCACAAAGAAAGTACTTCCCAAGGTGAATGGCGAGATATGGGCACTGTCGTATGCAAACAACGTATACGCAAGTATAATTTTGATGCCATTCATGGCTCTGAATGGCGAACTCGGCCAGCTGTACAAATATACCAGACTGACTGAAATTTACTTCTGGTCAATCATTGCAGTTGGAGGTGCTTGTGGATTTACGATTGGGTATTTCACAACTCTACAGATAAAAGTAAGTATTCTTTGATGATTATTATTTTTAATGCAATACAATAGCATAATTCTGATTCGCAGTAGTGAAATGATTGATAATTCATTACCGCCATTGGATATAGAATAACTGCTTTAACATGACTCGATTTGTGAATCATACCAAGATCTCCAGATCCTCCATTTGGGGCCCTTTTGGTCACTTTTCACTTCACATGCAGATGCCAAATTGGACTTGTTGTTAGCTAACTGGGACTTCAGATTTGTTATTGAAATTGGAATCACATTGAGGTAGCATTATAATCGGAATGTGAAGTTGGAAAAACCATGCACCATTTCTGAATGTGAAGTACTTTTCGATTCTTAGACTGTGTCTCATTTCAATATCATCACCGCTTAGACAGAACCAATGTTCGTCGTGGCACATAGCCAAGAAAGTAGTTGATTTCTGTTGAATAAACCGAGAAAGAATTAATATTTTCATCACATACAGAATGCGAATTCTCAATGTTTCTCTTTATATATAAATTTTTCGATGTTTATAATTGTATATCTGAGAATGGAAATGAAAACTTGTTATTTTTATAGACCTCTAATCGCAGATTCGTGATTAGGTTTTCTCAATTAAGAATTTTTTTCCACGTCCTGAATGATAAATATCAATTGTCATTGATCCAAAAACAAAATCATATTGTGCTTCTCAAAAACTCTACATACATCTTCAATATTCATGTTTCTAGTGGAATCACATTTATATCGATGAAGATATTCAATGAGAAGACTAATAGATCTCTAGTCTCTGTCATGAAGACTTCACCAGAGGTTTCACAAGAATGCCCAATTTCACTTCAGGATGAATCTAATTTCGAATTAGTTCACAATCACCTGGTTATATGAATATGTCCATAAAGCTATCCTAATGAGGAAAATAGATTAATTTTTTTATAATTTTGAAAATCGGTCACCGTGCTCTGCTAGCTTAATAGTCTTAAAAATATTGAAAGAGGGATTTGATATGGTTTCAGTAGGAATATTATATATTGGAATAAAATATAGTGAACTTTTGATGAAATTTTATAATAATAAAATAGATGAAAACAAATTTTAAAACAAAAAATAGCTGTATTATCTATGAAAGTTATCAACAATTTAAAAAATAACTAAATGATTCTTTTAGCTCCATACTATTATGAATATGTTCCGATATTCCCGAACAGTACTGCCCAGTATATTTTATCGTTTCGATTTTACTGAAATTTAATGGCTACAATTTCGATTTTTTTACTGTAATCTACTGAAATTTACTGGCAACGATTTCGTGGGTCATTACTAGGAACCCTGTTAGAGGCTATAAGTTTACTGTTAGCCACTGGTGCAAAAATGGTGATGTAGTGCGATTATTTCATTCACACTTGGTTGGACCTCAATCAATCAATCAATAATGTTGCTGGGGTAGCAACGGGTGAGACCAAGTCCCACCCCCCCTTCCCAAGATTCCCCTAGGGGGTGACTGCCGGTCCCCTGTCACTCGACTTATTCGACAGAATACCCCAGAGTGAAATGGAAGATTTGGATACGCCAAATCAGCGCGCTAGAGCCATCTCCGTTATCTAACGGCATGTTCTCCTGCTACCATTTCATTATACCAACGGTGAGGCCGTCTGATAAAACAGACTACTGGCTCTGCAGTGTCAGTGCCCTAGGAGAAACGCTGCTCACCCGCCGAGGCAGGCAAGATATCCTCCCAATTGACCTCTACCGTAGTCCGGTGGTGTTTTTTTTGGAAACCGCTGCCCCCTGGAGTCCAACCCAATTGGTGAGGCACCAGGCCGTATGTTGGGCCTGATGGGGCTATCCTCAGCACCCCAGGTACCCATGTCAACAAGATTCCTCTTGTTACGGTTGATGGGTCGCCGTCGCAAGAGGTTTTCGCCTGATTGCTACTCATGTTGACAAGAATCCTCTCGTCCCGTTGAATGAGCGTTCGTTCGAGGACTTTCACACGTTCCTCTACCTCGTTTACAGGAGAGGACCCGGCTATGATGTCTGGCGATAGGATCGCTTGGGGCTAGCCCCTCCCTGACGGACTAAGGCACAAGGTGCACCAAAGTTCCAGTTTTCGCTGGGCAAGCCCAGCTACCCATGTCGACCAGAATACTCCAGTCCCGTTTGATGGGTGTTCGTTCGCGGCCTTTTACACACACAAGAGTGGGGACCTCATGCTTTTAACCAGTGGTGTCTGGAATCACCTGAGGCTACTCCCACCCTGACGTCGTGAGTACATGGTGGGCTCACGACAGACTTGGTTGGACCTATGGCATTTCTTGATTGAGGTCACATGATATGCGATATCAGCGGCTATTTAGGCAAACAAACAATATGAGCGGCTCTTCTGTTCGCCAGCATAGGTTAGGTTAGGTTAGATTACATGTGAGTGGGGCGAATACCTCCCCTCCACTGCGACCCCAGATTGGTCTATTGTGGCTCACCCCTAGAGGTTACAGTTCACCGTACAATCCACATCTTTTTACAAAGTTCATGGTTGAATTGGGTGAGATTTGTCTGAAATCGATTGGTTCTAAATTGGTAAAGCCAAATGTGTCGAACCTTAGTCTTTTTAAGCTAGAGCATGAACATAATATGTGTGCAGCCGTTTCGTCTTCTAAACAACAGAACCGACAGTCCGTTTGTTGGTTCAGACCCATCCTTCCCAGGTTGTATCTTAGACGACAGTGTCCCGTAAGCAGTCCAGTCAGAATTCGAAGGTTACCCCTGTCACTCAAAAATTGAAATTGCTCGTTTTGGGTCAACTCTCACTACGGAAATCCGTAATTATGTTGGCGAATCATTATAAGTAAATACCAAGAAGAGTAAAGAGTATGTCTGGAACAATTCATGTTTTTTTGCCCGCAGAAAAACTATGAATTTTGTGCGACTTCCCCAACTCTCGTGATTGCCCAAATCCTGAAAGATTGGGTGAGGGGAATGGTGACCTGCAATGTATGTCTATTACAATAGATCTATTCTATATGGATATTATGATATATACATTTGGCATCCAGTGGCGACCAGTCTATTTTGATAACGCACATGTGTGCATGTGACTACGTGAATCTGACTATAAATCGTTACCTGCTACATAATAAATAATCTATCTTTTATACTTACTTCATCAGTGTTCACTATTATCTTGATCAGATTCAAATTATAAGTCAATACATAAGTATTCAACATGGTGGCAGCGGTGAAAGTGATAACAATATGTCATATTGGCTATGGATATCGTGGTTAAAAGTGCTATTTCGTTGTTGAAGTTTCAATAGCAGATAGCAGGTGCGCGATTTGTTATCAGTAAGGAAGCGGCCTTCTCGGATTGACTCGCTAGGAGTGAACTTGAGAGACATAAAGCCACAGACCACCCACCCTATAGACGGTTCACGACATTGCTTACTGCTGAAGATGAATACAATCGCCATCTGAAGATTCGTATCGGTACTATCGGAGGGTGGGGAGGTCCTTGAACGGGATGCGGGAAATTTGAATATGGATATTGCTCGGGAACTTTGAAAACTCGAAATTGAGTGGGAATTTTCTTTTATATATGGAATCTAAAGATTCGTATCAGTACAATCGGAGGGTGGGGGGGTTCCTCAAACAGGATGCGGGAAATTTGAATCTGGATATAGAGCGGGAAATTCATAAACTTGAAATTGAGCGGGAAATTTAAAAACTTGAAATTGAGTAGGAATTTTGATGTATTCAAATGTTTTATGGTTTAAGTGTGTTTAAAACCTCAACAACACTTATTTATGTTACACATACAAAATCTCGAAATTTCAAGTGCAGGGTGAAGTTTCAGTAAGGAAGAATATGGAAACTGAATAACACAACTTTTTCGAAGTGCAGGGAGACGTTTCAACATAGAAAATAATGGAAACTTCATAACATAACTTTTTTTATTGATGAGCATTTATACTAAACACCCTGTTCAATAACATGTTTAGGTTGTTCGGCATTTTTTTCCTAATCCTATCAGAACGAATTTTATTTGCTTGGAGCTTCACTTTATTCGATCCAATGATATACAATTTGAATTTGCCTTGTATAATTTGATTCATACGATTACACCAGATATGTATCAATGTTCTGCCAGTTAATTTAATAATTGATTTAATGATATTCACTTTATGTTCCTCTTTGTTGCAAGTCAGAATCAACATTGATATTTATTATGCTCTCGATTTGATCAACTTAATATTTAGAATATGGTTGCTGATTCCAACAAATATTTATTATTTTGAAAATAACATGAAATGATACAACAAATATAGAAGTAGAATAGCACAATCTTCAATGTATCAGAATCAGAAACTTTTTTTTATTCCTGAATGGTATAATCCTTTGTGATTTTTTTAGTATCATCTTGATGAATAGAAAGTTTTTTCATAGTAAGGAACATACTTTCACATTCATCATCATCATGAAATACTTTCTGTGAAGTGATAAAGTGGTATTGAAGTGGAGAATTTTGAAATTTCCTATAAATTGATGGGATGGTGGATTGGTGTTTTGAGCCAAAGGAGGGAAGATTTGTATTTCGTGCAAGATAATTCATTCAATATTCGTAGCAGAGCGCTTTCGACTGTTAAGTCATCATCAGTGCATACCTGTAAGTAAGTCATCTGCTTTCAGCTATTGGAAAGAAATTGATATTGAAAATTCGAAAAAATTTCCCGAAAAAATTTTTTTGAAAAAATATTTTTGATAAATTTTTCAGGAAAAATTGTGTGTGATCAATTTCGAATCCAGCTTCACATAAAGATTCAAAAAATTTAATAATATTCAGGGTGTTCCGTTCGATTAAATTGTCGCAGACATCAGAACTCAAACGTGGATCACCCTTATATTCAATTTCCACTTATAAATGTGGAATATCAAAAATGAAAATCGGAGTGTTTCAGGAAATTTCTCATAAATAGACAGTTTGGCTGGAAATGAATTCATTCCTGTCATTTGCACAATACAGTATGAGTATAAGAGAAGCACATTGATTTTGAAACCAGAATGGTTATTTTTATACTCACTCTGTAGTACTGGAAACTGCAAACTCTACAGAAGCTCAAATTGAAATATATTTCAGTTCCTCCGAATTTGACAAACTAGGTGCGATTCGAAAAATCGTCAAAAATATTGTTTTATATCAAATATTCGACTTTCAGATTTTGCGAGACTGAAATTGTTTTTGAGTAGAGCTCGCAGAACCACAACTCCTTGCCTATATAATAACTGATCCCTTATAATATTTTCACGAAGTATCTTCCACAAATGATCAACAATTGAACAAAGTGTGTTACCACAAAACATATTTTTATTTGGGACATTTCATGAAATTAATGGAAACTATCGACCAGCTAGTATTGCGGTGCAATCCAATAGGATCACAACCAATTTGGAGTCCTAGTGCAGAAAGGCGTTGAAAAACCTGTCAAAATCGAGAAAAGCCAGCATAATGTCCCGGGACACTCGGGGATACCCGGAAACAAGGAGACTGGCCAAGAAGAAAAGAATACAAAATCTGCCAATGCAAATCTCTGTAACACCTGATCCTTGAATACCCTTATAGATACCTCAACAATATTGTTGGTATTGTGACCAGTAATAATTGAACCATCTATACCTTTTCAACTTCAATTTCGGAATCGGTAAGTTATATTTCGGAAAAGGTAACCTCGATTTCAGAATTGGTTAGTTCGATTTCAGAAATGATAATCTCAATTTCAGAATCGGTAAGTTGAATTTCAGAAAAAGTCCATTCAATTTCAGAAATGGTAAGTTTCATTTCAGAATTGGTGAGTTAAATTTCAGAAAATAAATCATTATAGTTGTTTGAAACTTTTTTAATTGCATTTGAAATGAACAAACTATCTTCACAATATTCAACTTTTAAAGAACAATTTAATAACACATAATTATAATCTCGATTTAATCCACAGACATGTCTTCCATTCGTATTGCAGAAGGATAGTGGCGTTGAACATGATTGAACGAATGCAAACACATTTGAGGTGTTCTCATCGAATGATCTGCGCATTCTTCAAGGCACCGCAGTCTGAATTCCATTTGATTGAGTAATCTGTTTGGTTCCCCGGCTATTACCCTTTGGCGATGCTCTTGCAAATAGCTCTTCACTTCTGCCTTGAAGGCACACTCCATATGTGTTCTATTGGGTTCAACATAGAGCTGTAAGGTGCTGATCTGCAAATGATAACATCTTGGAATTCTGCCTCCATGCATATCTCTTCTATTCTCGAATGTGCAGGTGCATTATCCAGTACTACCACTATGGTTTCTGCAGGATGCCCATTTTGAACGCACGTTCTCAAACACCGTTTCATCCACTGTAAAAAATCTTCTCTTTTGAAGCCTCTCCGCTTTCGTTCCCAATGTTCCATGCCCATAAAAGACATGCATCCAATTACATGTAGATTCGGTCCCTTACTGTTTGGAAATCTCGCAACAGCTCTTTGACCTCGATGCGCCCTCCCTGTGCTTCTTCTACAGAATATGTTGAAATTAGTTTCATCAACGAAAACGATGAACTTCTGTAATGCAACATATCCCAATAGAGATTCCACATAAATCCTGCGTAAATCTTTATTTGCTACATTATTCACACCCTCTGCCAAGGTATGGATCTGTTTCACAGTGAACGCACATCCATCGATACACTTTGAGACCGTCTGCTGGGACACGGTAATATTTCTTGTTTCTCTTAGGCGCTGACAAATGGTTTTTAGTGTTATTTGACAATTTTCCCCCAACCACTGCATTATTAAATTAATGATTTCATCATCCATGATACTTCTACTTCTTTTCTTGCGCTCAATACCACCCGTTTTTATCCAATGATGCGCGGTTTTATAAGGTACACCATTAGCTCTAGCGATAGTTTTCCAGTCGCCTCCATCATCTGCTTCACGCAATACTCTCTCACGAGCAGCATCAGAAATTTTGACATAACGTCCCCTTGGTCTTCTGTTTATATTATTTTCATTCTCCATCACACCTTGTAGCTCTACAGAATGATAATTATTGATAGGAAGATACTTATTATATCGCGCACTCTCAATAAATGAAAAATATCGATGTCAAACTGACATAACATCAGCATCTCATCATACTATGAACTGAGATTTATACAGAGAGTTATTTCTCGGTAGTGAATGTGTGATCAGGATTATTCTTCTTTCTGAAATTGAAATTACCAATTCTGAAATACAACTCACCATTTCTGAAATTGAATGGACTTTTTCTGAAATTCGACTCACCGATTCTGAAATTGAGTTTACTATTTCTGAAATCGAACTAACCAATTCTGAAATCGAGTTCACCTTTTCCGAAATAGAACTCACCGATTCCGAAATTGAAGTTAAAAAGGTATAGTCCTGCTTGATCAATTGGTCCAGTAGGGAAATAGCTCCTCTCATTTTCAGGAAGGCTTTCCTCATCACACTGAAGGAAATTGTGAAGAACAACACAAGCTTTTTTGATGCTTTCACACATAGAAATATCAGTCGCCATTCGGGTTATTAGAATCCCCCACCTTTGAACAAGAATTCCAAAGGTATTTTCTATAGTTCTTCAAGCTAATCGAGCTCCTGACATCCTATAGTTATAAATTCTTTGTTCTTCAGTAAGATGGTCCGATGGATAAGGCTGAATAATTTTATCATTCAGAAGAAATGCCTGATCTGCTTGGGCACCAATGTACAATATTACAAATGTATAGTAAGATTCACAAATAGCCATGAAAACTGAACTGAAAATTAGACCAAGTAATACATTTCATAGAAGATCTCCGTCTTGCATTACCTAAATGTTTTTTATAGGAGAAATAATCAGTTCCTGAATGAGCTGGTGCTTCCAAAATAATGTCTGCCATCTACTGCAGCAACGCAATCAGGAACGTTCCTACGTTTCCAGCATTCATTGGAAATTTCTGAAAACTGATGAGCTGTTGGGGGAAGCAGGAATATTGGCATCAATATGTTTCGATTTGCCTCACAAGTCTCTTTAATAATGTGGTGTCGACCTGCCAATAAAAAAAATTCTGGCAATTTCTCTCATGGACATTCCTTCTGCTAAGTACCTTAAAACATAAGGAAAATGAAAAGATATATATTTATATATATATACACTATGATTAGGGCCTACAAGTTATGTACAATGTTTTAGAAAAGGTCTGACACCATACACACGAAATTGTTCTCTTTTCTTCCTAGCCATTACTAGTAATAACAAAAGAACAGTTGATATCAGAAATTCAACTCTTTCATTCCGCGAAAACCTCATAGTTTTCGAATTATGATCAAAAAAAAATCTGTATACAAGAAAAAAAAAACGGGAAAAAGTAAGACTAAACCCAACTCTTTCTTTTCTTTCTTTTTGTTTCTTTGACCTTGGCTTTGTGTCAATATTCACTACGTCGTTTGTCAATTTTATCAGCTTATACGCATGCGTACATATCCGAAAATAGACAACTATTTCGTTGCATGAACGGGTACCATCTTGCAAAGAAAATGTAAAATGAAATGATACTGTAACTATAATGAATGCTGAATGAATCCGCCTTAAATTTCGTTTACCTTTATTATGACTGATGAAAAGTTAGCAATTTAAACAGCAGATGTAACCTGAAAATAAAGACTTATTCATATCATAGTCATACTTATCAGTACAAAATACTTTCTCATTATTATCTATTTATTACCATTCGTTTTGATTTTTCCAACCATCTGTCCATCACATCGAAGGTAGAGTATTGTAATATTCATTCATTACTTTATGATCCATGCCTCTTGACAGTCATGACAGAGATTTGATTTTTGACTGACAGGTGACGTCACAAAATCACAGAATATATAAGACATAACCACAGACAGCCACAGACATGCGACTATAGAAATATTCAGTTTCGTGATAAGAGTTCGCACAGGACTAAAACACAGTAAGTTCTGTGGTTGTTTGTTCCGATCATAGGTTCTGATGTGCCTATTTGCCAAAATACCCGATTTCCACCCGACATTTGATTTTACTCGGAAAATACCCACCAGAGTACAAAATACCCGCTTTTCATTATTGACTCTTATTGCCAATGCACACCTCCTTCATTACTATCAAATTAATCACATAATGTATCTCTGTTGGCTCTAGCAGATGCTTTTGCGTTGTTGGGTCCTATGAAATTTTCGGTCAGGGGAAATGCAGAATCACCTACAAAAAAATGAACACTTTGTCAGCAGTATTTGGTAGATTAGATTTGGAATGGGGCCTTCGGGCTATCTGTCTCCACACTGCGACCTTTTCAGATCCATTGTGTCTGCCCTTAAAATCGATTAGAGTTCTTCGACTAGCCCCGCCTTCTCTATGAGACTCCATAGGCTAGCTTTCAGATCTCCTGTGTATCTCTGGGCTCCTGGTTTTTCCTCACCCAGCGTAAGAAACCTTAGTCTTGATACAAGCCCTCACAGTGTCAAAGTATGTGTACTGCTGTTTCTTCCTCTTCTTGACAGAACCTGCACAGCAGTTCTTCAGTCAGACCTATCGTACTCATGTGTTTCGGTCAGGGAAAATGCAGAATCACCTACAAAAAAATGAACACTTTGTCAGCAGTATTTGGTAAGCAGTGACCTGGAAGTATTTGACACCTATTTTTCAACACAGCATGTCCAAAACCAGACTCCTTAGAAACCGTTGAATCGTGGTTACTATCAGCTGTGCCTATGTCAACTGCAGAACATCGGTTGAAAGCATCACAACTAGCCATCAAAATAATGCTGTCGTGTTTTTTATAATTGAAACAAGATAGCCCTCATGATATGGTACCTGGGTGCTAATAAGTTAGCCATCAATGGTTCCTACGTAATAATGGCATTTTCCACCTTTTGAAGAATCTCTGACATGTTGCACCATTTTTGTTCTGTTGATGGTGACTTCAAGTAAACAGGTCCTAATACACATCACATATGATTTTGGTAGTTTCATGAATTATCACACATACTGTTGAATGTCCAACCATATGGCTCAGAGCAACCCAGCAAACCAGTTTTGGTTGCAGGGAAGTTGTTGGGAATTACTATTGTGGAAATGCGACTTCACAATGTTGATACAAAAGAGGAGCACCAATACTTATTGGAGAGTGCTTAATGTCCGCAACATTGCATATCGTTGGTAATTACCTAATACATCACAAAGTAGGTGTGTTAGAGTTACCATTGATAGCAACGTTGCAACTTCTCATGTTGGCAGTCATTGGAAAGATTACAAAACAAATAAATTATCAATATGAACCTCTTATTGAAGTTATATACTTGTATAATTGGGTAATTACAATGGTGGCACTGAATTTGTAGTCTATATTTGTCCTCAAATGAAACCAAATTAATGTTGATGTTGTAATTTCCATGGAACTCATCAATGGTAAGCAAATCAAATTTATTTTTGCATCTTGTGTGAGTTAAAAAAGAAATTTCAACCATATTATGACGTCTACAAAATGTAGATATGGAAAGTTCCTGGTATTTTTATTTATGATTGATTATTATAACCCTGAGTATACCATATACAGAGTGTCTAGTTTGAAATTCAATGGGCACATCAGGGATTTGACATACAGGGTTAGGAAGAAGTATGTAAACTGGTAAATATCTCGGCAACTGTTTGTTAGATTTTTATGAATTTATTATGTACAGGGTAATTTCAAAACGTGGCGGATTTGAAAGTTGTATCGTAATTGTTGCCACGTTTTCAGTTATTCCGGAATTATTATTAATTTCCATATTTTGAATAGAACACCCTGTATTTTATTGAATTTTCAGATTCTCACTGAAGAGTACATTTTGTAGATCTCTATCACACTTAAGGTCTAATGGGAATTATTACAGAGATATAGGGTGTGAAACACATCGAGTTTTTTTTAATTGCAAGATATTTTTCTGTCAAAACTATTCATTATTGGTCGAAACGGCTCTCGTGATCCTATCTCAAATTTTGATCTACTATCTAATTGACGTTTGATTAAAACAAATACAGGGTGGTTTATAGTTCTGAACCACACCCTGTATTTGTTTCGATTAAATGTCAGTAGATAGTAAATCACAAGTCAAGATAGGAAATGAGAGACGTTTCTACCAATAACGAATAGTTTCAACGTTTCAACACAAAACATTCCTAGTATTGAAAAAACTCAATTTTTCTACACCCTATATCTCTGTAATCATTTCCGCTAGGCCCCAAGTGTGATAAATCGATGAAATCTGCTCATCAGAGAGAATCTGAAAATTCAATAAAATACAGGGTGTTCAATTTAAAATGCGAAAGTTGATAATAATTCTGATATAACTGGAAACGTGGCAACATTGGCGATGTAATTTTCAAATTCGCCACGTTTTGAAATCCCACTGTATCTACATAAATTCATAAAAATTCAACAAACAGTTTCCGTGATATTCACCTGTTTCCATACTTTTCCTAGTCCTGTATAATTTGAACCCCATTCTCAACTCTTGTTCTTGACAAAAAATATAACTTTAATTGTAGTAGGTATATAGATCATAGAGAAATATCGATGACCTTCTATGGGTTAAATTATACCCCAAGTACGGTTTATTATGGATCTACACTCTATACAGGGTGTTGGAGTGCAACAGAGCGATATTAACTTTCCCATCTTGATAAGTAAATATAAATTAATCGAATTTGGACCACATCCTTCTCATATCATTTTTTGCCAAAGATGAAAGTAGCTAAAAATTGACTCACAACACAATATTTATTTTTGCTATTCCTCAGGGATTTTCTATATTTTTTGTACAAATTGTGTTGCTCTATGATAATTCATAAGAATTTTTGGGGGAGCTTTATAGTGAAATCAATGTGTAGTGGAGTAATTTCTGTTAACAAGCTTAATCTTCAAAAGACAATATCATATCCTGATGCATTTCAAAGCCCTGTAGTTCCTTGGATATATATATAAGTAGTTGAAAATGGATTCATAGATCTATATAGTGAATTTGAAACTAAACATCCTTGTATACTGGAGGTTCTGACACAACAGCAATTCTTTAGAAGCATTGGTTTCAATTTTTCAGAAATGAGATTTATGAAGAATTTCATCATGAGGATATATTCATTTCATGGTAAAGTATTCTAAAAAAAAAAAACATATAAAGTGTTTGATGATTGAGATGGTTCAATTAAAATTGCCTTAGTACTGGAGAAGAAAATAAGTCAAAAACATATAAAATAGTCATATATTATTCCAAATGCATATAACATGAAAACAAAAAATAATATTGTTTAGAAACAAAAAGAACAAATAAAAACATTTCCATTTAAACCTCTATGATATAGAATATTCCTGAACTCATATATATTTCAACCGCACATAACATGAAAATTAAAATATAGGTATTTCTTTAAAAACAAAATTAACAAATAAAAACATTTCCGTTGAAATCTGTGAGTATTAAGATATAGAATATTCCTGAAAAAAAAAACAATATTAGAATCATTTTGTTCAATCTTTAAGTACAGGGTGACTTTTTTATACTTTCAGTTAATACTGGTCTTACAAAACGTTCAAACTGGCAAATATTATGTACTTTTCATGGGCATTCACAATTCGATACTATGATTATGCAAAAAAGCATCCAAAATACAAACATTTTTCATGAATTGGTATTTTTCAAATGGAACAACTGTATTTTATTATCCTAATCGGTACAGCTCTATCGCCTGATTTAAAATTTACTTCATTGAGGTTATCTTATAAATAGATTTCTTTCTATAAATCTATGGCAGCTGTAGAACGCCAGACGACAATGCTGCGATTTCTGGCGTTCTACAGCTGCCGAAAAAATGTATATTTTTCGAAAACTAACAAAGATGGCCTTAATAAAGTATATATATTTGAAATCAGAAGACAGAGCTCTACTAATTAGAAAAATGAATACCAGTTCATGAAAAAATTTAAGGTTTAAGATGCTTTTTTGCATTTTCTAGTACTGAATTCTGAATGCCAATTAGAAATACTTCAAATTTGTCCATTTAAAAATTTTTTCATGACCAAAATTATTGATGAAAATATAAACTATCACCCTGTACAGCATGTTCTGGATTTGCTTCATATATGAGTGAGTCAGAATAAGACAAACTTCGTAACAGAATCCTTACCTCATTTTGAGGTGAAAAGATCTTTTCAATATCAACTTTGATTTTTTCGTAATTTTGACACCCTATATCTCAAAGAGGATTCATATTAGGACATATTTTGAAAGGAAATTTTCACCTCAAAATGAGTTGAGAAATCCGTACACGAAGTTTGTCGATCTTATTCTGACTCACCCTGGTAGAGTATATTGGAAATATGATTCCTACATATATCATTTTTCTTATTCTGGCGTTCTTTTCTCTGCTTGGCATGCCTCAGCCAGTCTTTAACATGCATTTCAAACTCCTTCTTGGTAAACCAACTGAGGTGATCCATCTTACAGTGGAGTGTAGGCAATAGGACAGGAGAAATTCATACAGTCTACTCCACCAAAACGATACTTTAATGTAATATCAATTCAAAGGGGGGACATGTTTCGAAGCTTCAAAGCTTCATCATCAGCTTTAATAGTTACATAGGAGCACTGAAGAGAAAAAAGGTGAAATGTCAGACTAAATACTTCAACAACGATAGTTATACTAAAAACTCACCTGTTGTGGAGGAAAAAAGTTGTGTTTACATATTAATTATAACCACAAAAGTAGTGAAGAATAAATTACTGTTACATGGAAAAAAGTTTTTTAGGGCCGCAAACTGCGGAACACCTTTGTTAAGGTACGGTGAAGTGAAACATCGTTGTAGTAAGGTTAACAATCCAAAAACTCTAAATTAAGTAATCATCTAAACATGCCGAAGGTTAGATGAGAAATGAGGAGTCAATCTGTCAAATATGAAATTGAATCTCAGAACAATTCAGAATTAAATACAGAACAGAAGAGGAATGGCATTGACACGAAGTGACAGAGAGTGACATGGGACATCAAATAGTGAACAGAAATGTGTAGACAATGAAAAGGCATAGAGATGGGGTAGTGTATTGAGAACCGAGGTGGGCCTAAAGTGAACTTGAATAATAGTGGTGACTGAAGAAGAAAAGAAAATTCATGAGACTTTATATATTGAATCGGGGGAATATTACTAAATTTTAATGTGTCTTGATAAAACTAAGAGAGTTAAAAAGTTTGAAACAGTCAAAGTTAGATTGTTCATTAATACAAGTCATTTCACGATTATTTAGGGCTCTATGGATTTCTAGACTTTCAAGTAGATTGAGTTTTTTGCTTTTATGACAAAAGTGTAAAAATTTTAAATTTGAATTTGGATCGAAAGAGTGTTTTGCATTAACTACGTGATTGGGAAATACAGAATTAGTGTTGATAAACTCTTTTTCAAAATTAATATCAATGGTGCGGACATGTTCTGTGATTCTGGTTCTGAATTTGCGACCCGTCTGTCCAACATAACAAACATTACAATCAGGTTCCGAGCAAGCCAAGAAGTAGACACCAGATTTGTCAAAATCCGGTATCAAGTCCTTGGTATTGACTAGTGAATACCAGGACTTGATACCGGATTTTGACAAATCTGGTGTCTACTTCTTGGCTTGCTCGGAACCTGATTGTAATGTTTGTTATGTTGGACAGACGGGTCGCAAATTCAGAACCAGAATCACAGAACATGTCCGCACCATTGATATTAATTTTGAAAAAGAGTTTATCAACACTAATTCTGTATTTCCCAATCACGTAGTTAATGCAAAACACTCTTTCGATCCAAATTCAAATTTAAAATTTTTACACTTTTGTCATAAAAGCAAAAAACTCAATCTACTTGAAAGTCTAGAAATCCATAGAGCCCTAAATAATCGTGAAATGACTTGTATTAATGAACAATCTAACTTTGACTGTTTCAAACTTTTTAACTCTCTTAGTTTTATCAAGACACATTAAAATTTAGTAATATTCCCCCGATTCAATATATAAAGTCTCATGAATTTTCTTTTCTTCTTCAGTCACCACTATTATTCAAGTTCACTTTAGGCCCACCTCGGTTCTCAATACACTCCCCCATCTCTATGCCTTTTCATTGTCTACACATTTCTGTTCACTATTTGATGTCCCATGTCACTCTCTGTCACTTCGTGTCAATGCCATTCCTCTTCTGTTCTGTATTTAATTCTGAATTGTTCTGAGATTCAATTTCATATTTGACAGATTGACTCCTCATTTCTCATCTAACCTTCGGCATGTTTAGATGATTACTTAATTTAGAGTTTTTGGATTGTTAACCTTACTACAACGATGTTTCACTTCACCGTACCTTAACAAAGGTGTTCCGCAGTTTGCGGCCCTAAAAAACTTTTTTCCATGTAACAGTAATTTATTCTTCACTACTTTTTTGGTTATAATTAATATGTAAACACAACTTTTTTCCTCCACAACAGGTGAGTTTTTAGTATAACTATCGTTGTTGAAGTATTTAGTCTGACATTTCACCTTTTTTCTCTTCAGTGCTCCTATGTAACTATTAAAGCTGATGATGAAGCTTTGAAGCTTCGAAACATGTCCCCCCTTTGAATTGATATTACATTAAAGTATCGTTTTGGTGGAGTAGACTGTATGAATTTCTCCTGTCCTATCCTTCTTGGTAATTTGGAAATGGCTGATTACCGTACCTGAAACAAATTCAGATAACCGAATGGACTCTGCTAGTGATGAAGTAAAAATGTCTTCTAGTGATGAGATAAAAGCCTGTAAGGTTTGTATATTGCTTCTTCAGGTTGTATTCACTTACAGTATGCACATTCGACAATGGCCAAATTTTGCAACTCAAAATTATGTTAAGCTCCCGTCCAACTGCACAATTCAGCCAGTTCATTAGTTAATAACTTTTTGAAGATTCTCTGAGTAAAATCTCTGCCTGTTGTTCCCCCAATTGATTTCATAATATATTTCTGAAAAAATAGTTATTCACCAAAAAATTTCAGATATAGATTAATCATACTCTCACCAATGATTCTTCTTGTTTTTTGGTCATTTGGATGGAACTTTCTAGCCCTTCTAAGTCTTCAATAGTTTTACAAGGTAACTGACTTTTAATATTGTCTAGTTGTTCAGTAGGAAATCTTACTGCTGTGTTTGGTATGCTTTCCTTCAACTCTGTCACTTTGATATTTAGTTCAGTGATCAGCTGAATGATAATATCAAAATTTTTGCAGCAGTTGTGATCAGTGGTTCCTGAAATGAACGATAAATTGCTGAACAATTTGAAGAGTCTGATTAAACCTGCCGCCTATTATACACTCTGTGTCCAAAAGATAATTATGTGTAAAAAAATAGTTATAGTTCTTATTGCAATCAAGAACATTGTGTAACTTTAAAACTATGTACTATTTAAAGAAGTTTATCATCCACCAATAATATGGACAGGACAGTCAATTAACATTGTCATTATACTGTCATGTGAATAGACCTTTAGTAACACAACACATATTTTCTATTAGACCAGGAGTGAACTATACTGATGAGCTTATATATTATATATCATCTATTGAAAATTGAAACTCACTAGCACTTTTAGCAGGCACTTCTGGCGACTCTGCTGATTCCAGAATTGTATTCATTGGAGACTGTCTGTTATTGGAAATATCTAGAATATGGGGATCTGTGTTGACACTACTCATTGTTGTTGAGGATGACTGAGTATCTGCAATAAAAGGATCAGTGTTCATTATAAATATAGTAGTAGTAGTAGTAGTGAATTGATTCTAATATAATTCTCATTTACCTTCCTCAATCATAACAGCCTCAGCAACTCTCATATTCAATTCATCATCAGGTGAGTAGAAGTGACTGTGACTGTGTAAGTGATACCGGGGGAATTGGCAGTGGCAGAGAGGGTATTGGCAGTTGATCTTGTAAAATAAGATGAATAAAATCAATCATTTTGAATTGAATATTCATCAAAATAAGAGGTGATATTATAGTTAAGTTATATTACTCACATTCATCCACATCATTCATTTCGAAAACGTCTGGATTATATTTTCTATTTGGTTTGAGAGCTCTAACATTGTCATCATCACTAGAGCTGATGGCCACGGCTTTCTTTTCAGCTTCCTGGAAGTATGCTGAAAATTTAAGTTTGAATTTCAATCACCATAACGTTTTGCCAGTAGTATCTCATATGAAATTGAGTTTATTGAAGTATGATACAAAGGGAATATAATATACCAACCACAAATACATTCGACCTTGACAGGATATTGCTTCCAGGTATTTTGGTTTGGTATTTTTTGTCTGGCAATATAAATGCCAGTATTGCCTGGAGGCCACCAGCACTGTTTTTGGTCCTCTGACAGCCATGACAGAGGAACTTCACTGACAGATAGATCTTGGTTAGTTGATTCACTGATGAATTGAACTACTGCATACATTCTAAAAAATACTGTTAGTTAACAAATACCTTCCAAATTTATATCAATATTGTAGAATAGTGATGATTAGTTGTTAAAGTGTATTTTGCCATGCAAGAATGCTTTTGAATATTATGATTATTAGCAGATGATTTCACCATGGATGAGTATTATTGGGTTATACCAACTGAATATAATAGTTGCAGTTAGATATCTACAGGGTGTTATTCAAGTATGTGGACAAACTTCAATAGTTGATTTTTCGAGTGATTTCAAGTCAAAATGTCCATGTATACATGGGTCCAAAAATACTCCGTTTTCAAGATATAGGGTGTCAATTTAAAAAAAAACGGAATTTTCGTAAATATCGCTCAAATATCTGATCCAATTTTGTTGAAATATTGCAGCCTTATTTGTAGTAGTGAGGTACTAATTAAAACATTACAGTATTCACCAAAAAAACTATTTTTTTTTAAATCGCACACTGTGTATCTTGAAAATCATGCATTTTTAAAACTATGGTCATATAAACTTTTCATCTTAGAATCACTAAAACAATCGCCCCTTGGAGTTTGGCCACATACTTGAATTTCACCGTGTACAATACAAATCAATAGGAATTAAAATATATTCACCAAATATGTTGATTTATGGAAGAAGTCGGTCATCACAGCTTAATGAAAGAGAAGTTGTAATGTAAACTGTTAAATAGAAGCTGAATGTTGTCTATTGATAAAAAAAAGCCTGTGTAATAACAACATTCATAGTTTTGTCAGATGGTATTTGTAAAAATGTTGTTTTCTTTAATAATCTTCTCACTGGTGATCATGTATCAGTTCAATGCATATTCTAGAATCTGATATTTTCAAGACCATACATTTGCTGAGAGTTTCTTCTGCTTGAATTTCCTCAATTTCAAGACTGTCTTCACAAATTATTTCAATTCCAATGCTTTCAGAATCCAAAGGAACATTGAACATATTTTTTGTCTCATAAATTTCACCAATAATACTAACATCTTTGAAATGCACAACATCGTTTATTCTCATGATTTTTCCAGATTTCAGTTTAATCATATTATTTGGACACTTTTCAGTTATTACAAAATCTTTGAATGGCACCTTCAATTAGATGTTGTTTTTTCCATCGATTTCTCAATATGACTTTCTTCAGTTAATCTGTTATAGATTTGTTCCAGTGGCCTCCTGGTAGTCTTGAGCTTTTTTTTATATCATACATACAATTTTCATATTTGAATGCACTGATATCATCTAGAGAGCCATGCAATTTTCCTTCATCTGCAAGATGTATCAAATTGTGAACATTGTATGACATGTTTTTCTCACCATATATTGTAGAATTATTCTCAACAAAATGTAGCAAAAGTTTCTTCGCATACTGATTTTGCTCCTGTGAGAGGTTTTTTCTGCAAAGAAGTCTAATTGCACATGATAATGTGAGGAAATGTATGTATTTGTCTCGAGATGAAATTTCTGATGAAAAACATGGTCCAGTGTACAAAAGAAATTGCCGCAATTCTGTTGCCTTCCACCTTTCCAATTCATGTAATATTCGGGGACAACGAGCAAATTCCGTGGGTATACAGGACTTCAAAGACGAAAAACTGTGCTCTGAAGATTCCAGTTTGGGCTTGTTTATTCTAACATCAGCTTTTCCTTTTATCCAGAATTGAAGGAGCTTCTTCATCACAATTTGCGTGACCATGCCAATATTCAACTCTGTCAAAATAGACACACCCTTATGATGTTCTGGGAGCTGCAGTCTAAACGATTCATCAGTTGTTAATGCATTATTTGTTTCTGGAAATGTAACATGGTCATCCACATAATCCCCTTCCTGTATACATTTACTACAACCAAAATAACCAGAATGATTCTTAGTATATGTCACAAATGCTTTTGCAGGCGCATCACAAATTATGCAACCCAAGACTATTTCAATAATTGTTTTTTTATACAGGGTGTTTCATAGGTAAAGGGAAATATTTCAATGGTACATAGGGGTCACCAAGGTGGTTCTGGAAATACCATATTTGATAGGTCTTAGAGTCTTCATAACGGATATACAGGGCGATTTATCGATTTCGAATAAATATTCATTCGTCTATATGTATTGACCTACCCAGTATATTTTTCTCAAATTTGGTAAGGAGGTTATACTTGAGACGTTAAATTTATTCACCTATCGGGCGGAGTGAAAATCCAGGTTCGGCTTCAGGAAAAATTTACATTTATTCGAAATATTAAAATAACACACTGTATTCAATAATTAACACATTACATCAAAAGAATCGTGAAGAGGAGGAAAAACTGAATTGTGTATGATGCTTTTTGTTTTCCCGGCACCAATTCTCATCGTAACAATCATAAACAGGAAGTTGAAAATATTTCAATTTGAAGAGTATTGGAATTATGAAACCAGTGTCAATTATGATTATTTGATATTTCAGTCAAAAAATCGCTCGAAAGAACTCACTAAGTCTCACAGTCTTCATAAGTCTTAAACTACCCAGTAACATTTTCTCAAATTTGGTAGGTATGTAGCTTACTTGGGACGATGGATTCATTAACTTATCAGGCGGAATGGAAATATTACCAAATAATTATAATTCGATAATTCACCCTGTATCTCTGTTATAAAGACTATAAGACTTCTCCTGAAGCTGAACCTGTATTGCCATTCTGCCTGATAGGTCAATGAATCCATCGTCCCAAGTAAGCTCAATACCAAATTTGAGAAAATATTACTGCGATGGGTAGTCTAATACTTATATGGACGAGTGAATAATTATTCGAAACCGACAATTCACCCTGTATCTCTGTTATAAAGACTGTGAGGCTGAGTAAGTTCTTTCGAACGATCATTCAACAAGAATATATCAAATAATCATAATTGAAAGTGGTTTCATAATTTCAATACTCTTCAAATTGACATACTTTTAGCTTTCTGTTTATGATTGTTACGATGAGAATTGGTGGCGATAAAACAAAAAGCATCAAATCCAGTTCAGTTTTTCCTCCTCTCCACGATTCCTTCGATGAACTCTGTCAATTATTACATACAGTGTGTTATTTTAATATTTCGAATAAATGTAAATTTTTCCTGAAGCCGAACCTGGATTTTCACTTCGCCCGATAGGTGAATGAAGTCAACGTCTCAAGTATAAGCTCCATACAAAATTTTAGAAAGACATATTGGGTAGTTCAATACTTATAGATGAATGAATAATTATTCGAAATCGATAAATCGCCCTGTATCTCCGTTATGGAGACTCTAGGACCTATCAAATATGGTATTTTCAGAACCACCTTGGTGACCCCTATCTACCATTGAAATATTTCCCTTTACTTATGAAACACCCTGTATATCATGCCCTGTTCAGCCAATTTTTTTGCTTCATCGACAAATTCTCTCAAGAAATTGTTGGCATCCTGAGGTTTTTTATTTGCATGAAATATTCCAATTGTGAATGGCTCAGTATAGAAAGATTCTTTTATTGAACCTAAAATAGTCCAAAATTGGCTACCAGATGATTTGCTCATTGGCAACCCATCTATATTGATGTCATAGGTAACTTTGTGTGGAATATTATTGGGATAATATTTTTTCAAAGATATTTTTATTCCCGCTTCAATGCCTATGTGGCGGTATGATCCAGAATCACATTTTTCAATTGGAATTTTTCTTGGAGTGTGCAATAATGTTCGGGCATCAGATATTTTCAGAGCTGGTAAAGTCTCATTTAGAATTTGTAGGAGATCAGAGACGGCAGAATGGGTGATATTATGGGTCACAGACCAAACTCTTATTTTCTGTAAAAGATCTGAATAATCTTCCTTTTGAGGGACATTATTCACATCAGGGATTTTCCATGAACATTTTGGATCACTCAATTGGGCACACATTGTAGATGTTTCGCATCTGGCACTGATAATTGGGGTTTCAATTTCATCTTCATGATCAAGCCTAGTTTCAAGTGTTTCAGTCGAGGTTTCAATGTCAGCATCATGATCTGCTTCAAATACCAATGCTGGTATTTCCGTTATATCAGGACTTTTATAATCATTATTATGTGAAGTTTTTAGGCCTGAAGTCCTTGCATAGCTCTCATTTGGGTTCTCACATCTAAAACGCTTTGAAAGTTCTTCTTTTTGAATTTTTATCAATCGCCTTTTAGGTCTATCAGATATTTCTCTTAACAGTTTATGTTTTCTTTCCATTTCGGTAATTTTATGGGGCTCAGATGATGTCGAATATACAATTGCTTTCTAAAATAATAATTGCAACTGAAGCTTTCAAAATAATCTGGAATGAATCATGTTATTACTCATGAAAACAATCAAAATGGCAGTCTTTTGATCGTGAAAAATGTTAGGAAATATTGTAAAAATGATATATACTTAATAACTATGGTTTACAAGGATGACTAGGATATTTTTATCTTTTTCAGAATCAAATCTGCAAAATGGTGTATAAAATAAATGTAAACAAGTCCAGTGATAGGAAGGTGAAATTCCACAGTACTTGTTGGATTATTTCGGAAAATAGAGGTCGGTTCACATTTCTATTGTTAAATTCATGTTTCTGAGGTTAAATTTCATATTAGGGCAAATATAAAAATCGAAAAAAGTGAATCGCATGATACAATATTATGAAGTAAACAAAGGTTTACCACGAAATTAAAAAAGGAAATCTATGCGACGCCATTTTGATGTAGTGAAATATAATGACAAGCACATCATCACATCATCTAGATAAGTGAAAAATTGCAATACTCACATTAAGCGAAAGTTCAGAAGTATTTCAAAATAATTGTCTTTAGCATTAACAAAAAAGTCTCATCCACTGTAATCAGCAGTTACTTAAACTAATTAAACAGGTAATGATAATCGCCAAATTCACAAATCACATTCACTTTCGAGTTTCTATTAACGAGGTCTCGATGGGTCGAGGCATCGATGAGGCATGATCATCGGGGAATCGAGGTCTCGATGTCTGCAGGTCGAGCATTTACAGCGTTGCCAATGTGAAAAAAAATATTTTCGTTGGCATCATGCCAAGTACATGATTTTTGAGTCTCGGAATTATTCACTTATTTCATTAAATGAAATCAACTGTGACCTGTTGTAGACATATACATATCGTTAATTGGAGAATCTTTATTCGAATTATGAAAGAAGATAATTATATAAATATACTTCATATTCATTCCAAGGCCAGCGAAATTGAGATTGAATGAATATGTCAGGAATATTCAGGAATGGTTTGAACTCTAATGAATCGATTCCTATATATGAAAACATAATATTTTATCCTCTGGATGGAATCTTATTAACGGATCAATTATGCGCCATCTACGAATCAATAATAAAACTAAACCCATAATAGCCTAATTTCCTACTTTGTCACTGATTTTGATCGAAACAAAATCACATATGATTGCAAACATGATGTACTCATTTAGGCATCTTAATATTTGTCGTTCGAGGATGAAAGTCTGAAAAAGATTGTCAACAATTTTCATTATTACCTCTGACAAAAAACTGATCAAATTCCATTCTAAATTACTGAAATTTTGATTCAAATATATTTATTTATATATCTATGAAGACTCATTTTCATCATGTCATTCATAAACATAAATATATATCATGTTTTCAAAAGTGTCGAAAATTTACCAAGAGCGCCTGATATTTCCTCGCGTCGGCAACACTGCACGAACATCAGGAACGACCAAAAACGACCAAACACGACAATCGAATAAGACAGAACTGACAGAACGTTATGAACCGCACGAGTAGGGAAGCGGCCAATCATAATAAAGCGAAATATTGGCGCTCAATTTAAGCTGACACCTAGGAAATATTTGACATATTCACAGACATGAATACAATATCCGATGAAATTGGTACCAATAGGAAATGGTTCATCCAGAAAATGAATAGTGGAGAGCTTTGATAGTTACTATCGATTCACGATGGTAGATATTGGAGCAGCTGTTTCAAACCATGACCGTTATGTATTTGAAGAATCTGGCTTTGGATCTGCTGTCATGAATGGATTCATGGATATTCCTCCTGAAAGTTTTGCCACATTTTCTTGTTGTAGTTGAAACCTTTCCATTACACAAGAATATAGTGCTTATCTTTCTTGGGCGTGATTGAGGAAAAAGAAAAAAATATTTTCAATTACCGTTTGTCTCGTGCTGGGGAGAACCGTAGAGAACACCTTCGGCATCTTAGAACAAAGATGAAGGATTTTGAGAAAACTAATAGTTGCTCAAATTGAAAATTGTGAAGCCATTGTGAAAGCAAAAATCGTATTGCACAATTTCCTAAAAAAGAAGAAGCTGACATTCCTCATGCTGAAAGGCGCTATTGCCAGACTGGTTTTAATGACTATGTTGATGATGATGGAACATGGAAAAATAAGAAACAAACAAACATGGAATCAGGCGACTAGGAAGCAATAACTCTTTCAAGGAGATGGTTCAGTGGGCTGGAAACTTGATAAAGTGCATGAAGGAGCTATCCTTGGCAGTTGAATCAAATATTCAACCTGAACAATTCCTTCAGATTGAAAATGAATAAAAGAAAGTATTTCATTCATTTTTATCTTGTTAGATTTGAATTTTTATCTGTATTTCTATCTTTAAGTGTGTTATTTGTAGGGAATATTTTTATTTCTTATGTTTTCTTGACTATAAATATACATCTGTATTTGGTCTCAATTGTTTATATGTGTATGTTTCTGTGATGAATAAACTGATTTTGATTTTTGAAGTGAAATTTTTCATTTGCAAAGTATTTAAGTTGGTTTGTGCCTCATATCCCAGATAGCACCAGATATTCATAGAATGTTCTGTCAGTGTTCGATTTGGAAGATATATATCCAGATATTATATAGATGTCCTGGATATATCCAGAATATCTATAGATATTTATATATTATTCCATTTCGAATATTCATCGTAGGTTCAGTTTCGTATATCCACAGATTATTCGATTGAGAATATTCTGAACGCATTGTTCTATGGATAATTCATGATTATTCATTCTGGATCAAAATCATTCCGTATCGAATATTCATTGCATGTCCGGTTTTGAATCTCCAAAAGTTATTATATTGAGAACATTTCAAATCTATCTATGATTTTTTGATTTGGAATCGAAAATAGGTTGGTAATAATTCGTTTTTTTCTTCTGTAGGTTTCGATATATTTACAGATTTGATTGAGATCATTCTATTTCAAATTTCTAATGTCTACTTTCATTTTATTGAAAATATCGCAAAATTAAAGTATTTCTGGAATAATTGAAAAATGTTACAACATGAAGTCATTTTCAACACTTGCACTTGTCGAACTTCCCGTAAATATTAACCTGTCAATCTAACTCGAGGTACCGTGTACCGAGGCTAGGGTAAGGACCAGTAGGACCACACGGACCCTTGGAGAGAGGCTAAATGAAAGAGTCAAGAAGATGGCGGCGATACGACAACATTAGCGTTGAGATGTTTATAACTCACTATGCACACTCAGTCCTGTTTGTAGTTCAAGAAGTTCAAGTAGGTATGAAATTTCAAGCAATAATGATCCTGTTTGTAGTTCAAGAAGTTCAAGTAGGTATGAAATTTCAAGCAATAATGATTGATAATGAAGCAATCTATGTGAGGTTCTGTTATCGTAGTCGTAGGTTAGTATAATCATCTCAATTGCAACAATATTGAAGCTTTCTTTATTGTTATAAGGTATACCTCATTGTGTTGAATTGTAAGCATCTCAGGTGCATCAACAATATAACCGATATCAGCTCTCATTTCAGGAAATTGAGGGTAAGACATTCTAAGCCTCTAATATAGGTATAATCAAATAATGAATGATTTCTGGTGAAAATGGGTGGTGCCGTTGGTGGTGAGTTATTTATGTACAATATAATGAGGATATGGTACCTACCTATTTTTATGCTGTAGGTACGAACATCACACAAAATTAAACATACTGGGACTATATACCAGCAGACCCTGAAAGAAATACCATACAGGAACAGATCCTCTCAAAATCCTCGAATTCCTAATAGAATTGAAGCTTGAGGGGCTGCTATAAACAAGAAGACCTAGAGATAGTAAAAGAGAAGATGAGGCACAATAAATCTAATCAGGTCAATACCAATTAGGTAGGTTCATTTTTATACTAAGCTATTATAGCATACCTACTAACTATAACATCTACATATTATTTTTCCAGTGAAACAATATGGTGATACCTACTCCAATGCATGATGAGAACATGCCTACCTACCTATTTATGGAATAATTCAGAGATTGGCCAACAATTATTTTGAAGGTAAATTCAATAAAGTCATCCCTGAGGGGTATTTCTAAACTATAATATATACAGAGTGTCTACTTAAGATGGCTACATATGGGGCACTTTTTTTATTATCAATTTCACGAAAAAAAGTTATTATTCCTCATAAAAAGTTCTGCATGGCCCAAAACGTACAATGCAAATATCAGATATCTGATTTTTCCAGTCGTATACTAGGTATATGTCTAAAACAATCAATTTTGTTCAAGAATAAAGTACCTTTATTTTGTGACAATTTTGAAAAGTATTATGGAGAGAAGTTTACTGCAATTGGAAACTAGGTTCAAATATCTAATCACATCTACCTATGATGAAAAGCAGGTTTTACTATTTTTTTTTTAATTTCTGATCAATTCACATGGAAAACTTTTTGATCTTATCAATTTTTAGGAAAAAAGTATTTCTTCATGAATAGTTCTGCTAGGCCTAAAACCAAGAATTCAAATTGTTTTTTTTTCAGTCTTCTTGACATGCAGAAAAAAAGGTACTTATTTCCTCTTGAATAGAATAGATGTTTTTTTGACATACCTCATATAAAACTGAAAAAAAACATATCTTATGATCACATTTTTGGTGTCAGCCCATCCAGCATGTTTTATGAAATATAACTCCATATTATAATAAGAGAGTTTCTCTTCATATGTAGCCAACTCAAGTAGACATAGGTACTATATATAATTGTCATAGATAAACTGATATGTACATGAAAAACATTTTTGTTCCAGATTCTGTTCTGAAAATGATGTATCTGTAGAGAAGTGATTAGTCTGGATCTATACATACCTACTTGGTGAAATGAGGATATTAATAATGAAACCTTTACTCAGATGTACTTTCATACAAGTGTCCAGTGTAATAAAATCTCATCAGGTGAGTTATTTGAAGTTGCGAAAATGACTTTCTGAATAAAGGTTTCCTGTTACATTTTTTCACTTTCTTTTCAGGTTATACTGGAAATCATCTGGGATTATAATATGTTTGATAATTTCAGGGATGGCCAGAAAGTCATGATCGAAGAACTGAGGCTATAATCACCATACAAATCATAAATTTGTCAGATATTGTTGTATAGACAGACCTTTGAATAATAAAATATTTCCAGAGCAAGAATATTTTCTGAGTCAAAATTGAAACCTCAAAATATGCTATGGATACCTACAGAATATTCAATGATTACTATTGGATGATTGATTTGGAATAGTCCATAGATAGTAGAAATATTTGATGAAAAGATATTCCAAAGGTATCCCATGAATATTCTGGATTATCCGATGAATATTCTTGTCGGAATATCTATAGAATATTTAAAAAGATTCCCATTTCCATGGTCCATAGAATATTCTAAAAAGAATATAAATATTTAAAGTGGGTCTAGAGAATATTCGAATATCGGAAACGGAATATTCTTAGGATGTCCATAAATTATCTAGTGCTATCTGGGATAGAAAGTCACTAATGAATGAAACAGTATTTTCATAAAATGTAAAAGTTGATTTATTGCAATAATATCATCATTTTGAGTTGACAAAAAATCAAATAGCTGGTGTACACCGAATTTCCAATAATACTGATGATATGACTGTTTACTATGGATGTTAGAATTCAAATTCCATGTGATAATATCCACTCTGAGACCCATTATTTCATCATAGTACGTCATATCACATATCTGAAGTAAGATTTCATTTTTTCATTTCAACCTACTAGCAAATTTATTTTCTACGGCCTCAACGAAAAATTGCTGTTGTTTTACTGTGCTCAGACAAAACTTCTAAATTGGAAAAATCAGGGGTATTGAAACTCAACTGTGGACATTGTCCTACATAATATATTGGTCAGATATGAACATCAGATATATTTTTTGAAAAAGAAAACAAATTCAACATACGCGAACCATATATTAGAAAAAAAAAACATAATTTTGATGATAATTTCGAAAGACACGTAGAAAATAAAGGAATGAAACTCGAATCATTTTGAATCATTAGAAATCAATAATCGCAAAAATTCAAACAATTTACCCAACGATCAACTAGACCTGAATAATTCACCACTGTTGAATTTGTTCTGTTAGTAGGTGATATTTCTAATTTATCATTTCCAACCAACTAATTTTAACTTTTTGCTTTCAGTACACTTCAGCCTTGACACACAATATATCTGGAACAGCAAAAGCTTGCGCACAAACAGTATTAGCTACCTACTGGTACCAGGAAACGAAATCTTTGCTGTGGTGGTGTTCGAATCTGATAGTGCTCATTGGCAGCGCTTGTTACACGTGGGTCAAACAAATCGATATGGAGAGGAGGCATCGTGAGACTGTTGCATACCAAAAAGTGTAATTTGAGGTCAGTTTTCACTAACGGCTTCTACTATCGAAAAAAATGAAAATATATAATAAAGAAGGTCGGAAAAGGCATCCTGAGAGGGCTTCAGCATATTTATATTTTTTTTCTGAATATGTCTCTTGAACAATAAAAATGCAATGATGAGGGAAAAGTAATCTTGATAATATCAAAGATTCATTCCCAACATATTGAATTCAGAACCTTTTTCATGAAGCAAAAAGTATCAAACCACTTAGTTTGGAATATAACAAACTGAAATACATCTTCAGACATGGTTCTACAGAGTTCGTCTGAGGTTTCTTCCAGAAAAAGTTTCGTTCTATTTTTGCTAAAAATGTAGTGTAGAAAAATTGTAATAGGGTAATTATTCAACGCAAAATTTTCCTGATAATCCCAGTTAATCAAATCGATGGAAATTCTTCCTATTATCGAATAATTTCTGATTAGGTGCATGGGAAATATGAGCTAGGCAATTTTTCCTCCAACTCATTTTGTTTATGCAATATTTGGCAGGTTGGCCAGAAAATGATAATATGGAAATTTTAACATTTCGACTTCAAAATGGTACTTCAGTACATTCTTATGTAGGTCCATCCTCCAAACAAAACATTACATTTTTGTTTAATACATATACCATTTTTAGGCTATTTAACGTACATAAGCTAGTCGGCATTGTCATATACTTTAAACAAAAAAATGAACATGAAATAAAACTACAGTATTACCACCCAGATAGCACAAATTCCTTTTGAGGCCCTACTGAGGCGTTCACAATCATGTCCTCAGGACGTCGATAGCGAGCCTGAGGACATTCTCAAGACGTCCTCCTGTTACCATTCTCTACATACTAATAACGTCTCAGAACATCCCTATAAAATCTTTTGAGACAACCTCGGGACATCATGGTAACAACTTGAGGCGGTTTTTGATGATGTTTCAAGGAGGTTCAAGATTTATGGGAGAATATTATTCGTATACAGAATGAGTCACTATAGTGTGTTCTCCTCCGATATTAGCCAAACCGTCAGATATATAAAATGAAAATTCAAGTACAACAGTAATAGGGTTTCATAAGAACAATCACCTAAAGTTGTTTTCATATCTATAGGGTGTTCGAATTCCAAGATATCGGTTGATGATTGTTTTTTTTCAATGGAACACCTTGTATATTATGGCATTTTTGAGTTTTCCCTGAAGAGTTGAATCCATCAATGCATCACACTTGGTGTCTAGTGGGAATTATTACAGAGATATAGGGTGTTGACAATTAAGATTCTTCAAATGTAGGATTTTTTGTGTCGAAACTATTCATTAATAGTCAAAACGGCTCACATGTTCCTGTCATAACTTTTGATTAGCTATCTACTGATATTTATTTGGAACAGATACAATAAGCTGAACAGTATTCTGAATGTTAACTCACCCTCTATTTGTTCCGATTGAATGTCAGTAGATAGTAAATCGAAAGTTTATAAGGATATGTGAGCCGTTTTGACCAATATTGAATAGTTTCCACAAAAAAAAATCCTAAAATTATAAAATCTTGTTTTTGAACACCCTATATCTCTGTAATCATTCCCGCTAGACCCCAAGTGTGATGCATTGACGGAATCAGCTCTTCAGGGAGAACCTAAAAATGCAACAGTATACAGGGTGTCCCATTTGGAAAAAAACAATCATCAGTCAATATATCTTGAAATTCGAACACCCTACAGATATATATGAAAACAATTTAATGTGAAAGTTCTCATGAAACCCTATTACTGTTGTACTTGAATTTTCTCTATTTATCTGATGTTTTGGCTAATATACAAGGATAACACTATTGACTCACCTTGTATTATGCAAATGATAATTTCTTCAAAATAATATGGATCTCATGATATTTGCAAAATTTCCTTCTATTTATAATAGGTTCAAATGAAAAACCAAATGAAAAACTTACATTCTATTATTTATATAACTTATTCTGAAAAATTTCAATTTCTTTTCCAAAGAAATGTATTTCAGCTTCTTGTTGAGCACTACTAGAAGTTATTTCCTATTGATAGTTATATTTCTCCATGTTGTTTTTGATTTCTGAACTCTGGACATTCCTGATGCAGAATAATCAACTGGAAGTTGAAGCCTTCATGCAATATTTTATAGATTCTGAAGAAGCAAAACTATCTTGGAATGAAAATATCATCAGGTTTGTGTTTTGCATAACCTTCTGAAACAAACAATGTATTAATATTTCATGTCCAGTACTTACTATCAATGATATGATTTATGTAGTTATAGGTACCAACCATTATTGAATCTACTGAACGTTCAAGTCTGCATATGTACAATCTTTCATAATTTCCAAAGAAGCCAAAATATCTTGGAATAAAATATCTCTGCTCTGATGATATCATCATTTTGTGTTATCAATAACCTCCTGAAACAAATAATGTACCTATTAATATTTCATGTTCCAGTCCCTACTATATATCAATGATTTGATTCAGGTACCTACCTTTATTGAATATACTGAAAGTGCAAACATGCATATGCAATCTCACATAGATTTCGAAGAAGCCAAAATATCTTGGAATGAAACATCTCTGCTCTGATGACATCATCAATCTTGTGTTCTCAATAACTTCATCTGAAACAAATAATTAACCTATTAACATTTCATGTCCTGTACCTATACTATATCAATGATTTGATTCAGGTACCTACCTTTATTGAATTCATACTGAAAGTTCAAGCTTCCATACAATATTTTATAAAGCTATCTTGGAATAAAACATGTTTGCTATGATGATATCATCAAGTTTGTGTTCTCAATAACCTCCTGAAACAATAAATAATGTATATGAATGTATCAATATTTCATGTCCGGTACTATCAATGATTCTATATAGTATTTACTCACCATTGTTTCTTGCTACCTGAGAGAAATGTCATCAACAGAGATTATCATCCTTTTGTTATTGTTATCTTTTAATTCTGTGCAATAAGTTCTTCTCGCAATCATTTTGTGAAATAGAAATTTGATGGAGGGAGGTATTCAATGAATACTCTAATAATTTTGATATAATCATTGATATATTATGATGTATCTTGAACAAATCATGACTATTATGAGACATAACCTCAATTCTAGTTCTTCTTTTTTTTCCTTTTGTCTTCGATGACACGTTAGTTCATTGAATGTCATCTGAAGACGTCCGTAGGCACGAAATTCTTTACATCCTCAGGCTGTCACTGAAAGAACTCATTTAGGACAATTACAGCGCTAAATTTACGCCTGATGATGTTCTTAGGTTGCAGAAAATAGAACGTCCTCTCCAGGCGTTTGGCGACACATTGAGGATCACCTTAGGCGAGTGTGTGCTATCTGGGCACAGGTGTTACACTCAAAGTCAAGATCACATTATTACAGCATTCGAGAACATTTTGTACACACTGTTGTAAAAAAGAATAACATTAGTGTTTTTTAGTATAGTTCTTATATAATAATAGTATATTAGTAATAGGGTAGCTACACACCAATTTTTTCAATCAAAACATCGAATGTAGATGTTGAAAGAAGGGGTATTTTCCACAAATCATAACTTTTGTGAGAAGTCGGACTTTTTGGAGAAAATAAAAAACACTGGAATATATTGTAGCTGATGGTAATTTGTTTCTTCTCTGTATGTTTATCAACTCTGTTGATAAACAGTTGATCCTATTTATTGAAAGTTTTTTTTCTTTGAATAATACCCTTTCTTCGAACATCCTTGCTCTGCTGTTTTGGGCTGCAATAAAAATAATGAATTGAAAAATAATGTTGGTAAGTACCTACCCTATTACTGAAATAGCACTATTTTCATCCTGTGCATGCAATCATGGTGTAAGTGAACTAAACAGTTGAACTTTTTTTGTGTAAAAATGTTGAAATTTTCATATTTCCTGGTCAATTGCCGAAATTTGCATGAACAATAAAGCTGGAAGAAGAAGTGAAGTTCAAAATATTTATTTGTTCTCTGATTAACTCCTGGGGGTTTTCCTCATTATCAATATCCTGATCGTAAATGTTTGCTTCAAAGCTCTCCAAAGGAAGAAATCATGTGAATTGAGGACCGGAGTGCGGGCTGGCCATGGAATCGTTCCATTTCTTTCGAACCATGTAGGATATCGATCACTAAGAAACTTTACGACAGCACTTGTGTTATGCGGAGGAGCTCCATCTTGCTGCCAGATTAGATTTATTCTCTGGATAATGGGTAGATTATCGATAAAATTTTTAATTTCGCCTTGCAGCAGTAGTAAATAAGTTTGTCCTGTTAGGGTACCCTCGATGAAAACAGGACCAATTACTTCATTCCGTAAAATGCCACACCATAAAAATTGATATAAGAAGGCCGATTTCAGTGCCTCAGGAATGATTGTTATTACATACTCAATGCTTTGCAGTTATTTTCATGAGGACATACAGTTTTTGCAAAAGAAAATGTGTAGCCGTTCAAAAATGCCCAATTTCGAAGAACATGATGTAACTCCAAAACGAAGTCAGATATCGATATGCGGTTTTCACCATTGAGTTTTGCATGAGAATCGACCTTCAGGCACCAACAACATTTTTCTTCTATCTAGTTGGAGAATAGGACTACCCCTTAAAAAGTAACCAATTTGGCCCACCCTGTACAGTACATAAAATGCAAGGTAGTACTGTCGACTACGCCATTATTTACTCAGGCTCAAAGCTCTTCGCTGCTGGTCAAGCATACGTGGTTTTAAGTAGGGTTAAATCATCAGGTCTCCTTATTGAAGAGCTGGACTGTTCGAAATTACCCGGCAAACGATCTTGCAACAATGATGCGTTGAATGAAATGAACAGACTGAGAAACCTTGCCTGCGATAACTGAAAATTAAAAAATGAATCAAAAGTAAAAAAAAATTGATAAAATGCTCTTATTCAAACGCTCTATGAAGAATAAAATGTTTCTTTATAATTTAAACTATCAACTTATAACCTCATAATACACAATTTATATGATCATAAAAGCTTTTTGCGATGATCACTAACTAATTGAATTTAAATTTTGAAAATTTGAACTCAGATTTTACAAATCTAAATTAGTACTAGTTTATTAACACACGTAAACAAGCTTTTATGATCATATAAATTGTGTATAATGAGGTTATTAGTAGTTGATAGTTGAAATTATTAAGGAACATTTTATTTCAAAAATTGAAACTGAAAATAATTCTCCAGAATCGGTATAAATATTTAAGTCACCCGAATTCAGGTACTGATAATATCAACATCCAACAGAAAAATATCGATTTCAGTTTGCATTCAAAAAGAGCAGTTTCTTAACTTTTTGTGAGTACACTTTATTTCTCCGGTCAGATAATACTTGGCCGGATTAAAAAAAACTCTCACAGGGAACTGAAGGAATTTTTTTTCACCAGCTCAGCTTAATTTGTGAAATTAAATGATTTTTCCCGCCACCAAACTATTGAATTTTCACTTCAGACGAGAGCTTTTTTTTTTTCGAAGTGAACTTGATTTGTATCAATAAGAATTTTGTTGCCTCACAATTTGACGAAAAAAACTGCCTCTGAAAAAATTACGTAGAACTAGTAATTTTTTCTGGCAGTGTTTTGAGTTGCCTAATGGCAACGAAATCCGGATTATAAATGCCAAGTATACTTCGACTAAAAATGCTAGAGTGTAATTCGGTAGGCCAATTCAATTCATCAAACATTTGTTCATAACTGGTTGTCATGCTTTCAGAAGTTATGTTCCGTTATTGTCGCTGGAAAAGTTAGAGCGAACATTTTTTGCTGTCATAATGACAAAAGCAAGTTGCTTGTGGGATTTTCCATACATGAATTTAATTGTCATTTTCATTGATTGGAGGTTCTTCCAAATAACTGGACTGAGCAGTACCACTTACTTGAAAAGACGCAACTTTTTTGCCTAAATTTACCCAAACAGAAATTTCGTCATTACTTGTTTCGGCAGGCTTCTGGTCTTCATTATGCTCTTTCAATTTTACTGTCGGGAAATCAATGATTTTTAGCTCTCTCGCTTGTTAATTCGTTAGAAAAACCCAATTTTTTCAATCTGGGATCCAACAATGTTCTGACAATGAATGTATTGCTATTTTCAAAATCACCCAACCTTGTTACAATTCCATGTAACATAGAACCTATAGTTTTTTTCGAGAAATCCATAAACTCTTGTTTTTCTAGATGTTTTTAAACATCCATCAAATCATTTGGTATTATTATTATTGAAGATGCAATCAAATACTTCTCTCAACTCATTAATTCCGTGACAGATTCCATAGGTTTGAGTATTGTCACCATTTCTTTGCAGAATTTCCATTCTCCATATGTAATGATCAGCAATTCCTTATTGATGATTGCCATGGTAGTTCTCAAGGAATCCTCCTGCGAAGAGAACCTTTTTATCATGTAGAAAGTTGAATTCCATCGCGTTGGTACACTCTGAATTTTTTTTGTTCTGTTATTCCGAGTAATTTTTGTTGTTCATTCAATTTCGACATGACATTTGTATTCTTTCCAAATGTCCCACAATTATTTTGATTTTATCTGTTATAGGTGTTATATGTTTCAGGGCATCATATATAATCAAATTGATTGCTTTTGCCTTTCGGATATTTGCCCATTCATCCATTACTCTTGTCAACTCAGTGGCCAAATTTGCACTAATATGAGCTTCAGTTAATGTATTGCAATCTAATAATACATTTTTGATGTCAAAATTCATATCTATAAAATGAGCAGTGACTGTCATGATACTCTCAGTATTACATGATGTCCAACATCGTAAATAATGTTTCATTACTCTTTGATGTAGACGGTTTTGAATTCGAATCATCCATCGAAGCCTGATTCGACTTTGGTTGTTGAGAATCTTCTTCTATAACTATAACAGATAATGTTTCGCCCTGATTTCCATCAGTATTCCTAGATCCCCTATCTACATCCTGAATATCCAGTTTCACCAATGAATGTTTTTTTGCATGTGTTTCTTCAAGTTGCTCGACGTTGATTTGAAACTGAGGTTTCTGTGTGATAAAATTCCAAATAGTTGATGTTTTTCTGAAGGCCATAACTATCGACTTTTTTCTGCAAAATAAAATACATGATAAGAAGGTATTAAAATGTGATATATCTGAGTTAACTCATGAATAGGTACTTTCCACTTTCAATTTAAAAAACCATCTGGAATAATTGGTGAATCCTGAAATGTTATGCTTTATTATTCAAGAACCTAACCGAGCGAATATAATTTCAAATTTTCAACAGGCGTAACGAAAATGACAATAACGTTATCCGCTTTGTTAACGTTTCAGTAATGCCACTTGCCAGTCGCAGTTCTAAGTTCCACTTCAAATAAGTTCCAACGTCTCAGTTTCCCGTTGCCAATATTAACAGTGTCGCAGTTAACGAACGTACCTACCTACCTATTACGCGCAGATTCCGCGAATGACGAGTCGTTCCATTATAACGTTATTTTGGAACGTTACTTTTATGAAACTGGAATGGTTGGAACGTTATTTATAAGAAACCGTTATTCCCATCAATACCTCCAGATACCATTCTTGACCGCTATCTGGTGCGAACCTGGTCCGTGATCTATGGTCCGGTTCAAAACGTGGGGTTCGTCGAGTGCCCATCGGAGGGATAGGTTCTCTTGCGCCTGAATCTTCTTCCGGTTTGTTTTGCGTCTCTGCCCCCATGCAAGCGAGGCATATGAGAGAATTGGTAGAATTGAAGGGCTCGATGCAGTAACCGTCCACGTGCACACTGCATAGTTTTCAGAAAATGCCGAAATGCCTATAATAGTAATCATATGTAACTTTAGGTTTTATTTTTTCGTAGCTGTTCAATAGATGATATTGCTCGGGCTCATATTTTTGCAAATAAAGCTCGTATATTTTCCGGACATTCAACTCTGCTGATATATATTTATTTTTATTTTCATTTCGTGAATAGTGTGATTCACGCGCTGGAAAACTTTTTATATGCTCCCCAATCTGTGTCACAATATTTTCCGGAATTTTGTTTGGTCGATTATGGTGTTTACCACTGGCATCCTTTCATAGAAATCATATATACTACACCTAGAATGCCAATACATGGAGAATTAATCGACTCAAATTGAATTCGCGCACGTGCACTTTTGAGTCTGCGCAGTAAGCTACTATGATACCGCGTGATTTGAAACGTAGTCAGGGCCGGCCTTCGAAATTGTCAATACATTATTAATTTTATGATAACGTCCAATATTTTCGAATTCATCAAGAAATCAGTAATATGCTATGTAAATGATGTTTTTGATAAAAATATATACCTGTGTGGGTATTTTATGACTAAATATCTAATAATAATAATAAAAATTGATATTGCAAAGGGGGGAGAGAATCATACAGTCGAATCCACCATAATCCACAATTATAGATATTATGGTGGATTCGACTGTATGATTCTCTCCCCCTCTTTGCTATTCTCCAGTTCACTGCAAGATGCAATGGTTAAAATTGATATTTACCTTGTCATCGCTATTAGCTCAATATGATCATGGATAAGGAAGGTAAAGAAACAAACGTAAGAAAAATACATTTACTTGAAATAAACTATATAACTATTACAGATATTACATTAGGATTGCACGAGTCACACTTGGTTATATTGAACAATAGAACAAACACATTTTGTTTAGTTTCATACCTCTTCATGCTCATGTATTCAGCACTTACCTAAGTACAAAATAAAACATTTACTGGTGGGAAAATAAAATTAGTTTGGAAAGTTGCTTTCGCTTCAACTCCCCTCTAATACTCTCAGTCTGTTTTTTGGCAACATTATAAAATCTTATTTCAGAATAAATTCGTACTATGATTTTGATTAACTTTATTTTATGGTTATCTTCGAATGGTGATGTATCAAAAATGTTGTATTCTAATGATTTGAAAATGTTGCTATTCTGAAATAACATTGATGATACTTTATGAATGAAAGTATTCAGGAAATCTTTCTCATCAGGCATACGGTTTTCCGATATATTTAAAACTTGACGAATTTTTTTATCCACAAGAAAACAAACGTCAACAACACTTTTTGATGGTTTGATAAGGCCACCTCTATTTTTTCGGTTCAGAAGTTTGAAATTTTCCCCATCCGTGCTACAGCCATCAATATCCTCAATCACCAATAGACAGGTATTGCATTTAATAATTTTTTTTACTGATTTGACCACAAATCCTGAGATATGTGTAACAACATTCTCTGTCAGTTCTGACAACATTGGCAAAAATGAAATTATTGTGTTAAAATCTCCATCATCTATTATCATTTCATTTATGTCCATGTTGTATTTTTTTATGATACTGATGTCATCTAAACTTATCTCAGGATATGTCCTGTCTTTTTTCAAGCTGGTGGTTGTCAAAATGTGTGTATTATCAAGAATAACGCAATTTCCTTTCAAATTACTGATGTCATGTCTCAAAGCCAGTCTCTTGAAGGAATAATGGAACTGGTAGGCCGTAGGATTATTATTCCAGCCATTCTTTCCTCTGAAAAATAGTGATGATTAATAGTTGAATAGATATCTTGAATTGAAAATCTCACCTTATACAGCAGAAAAATAACTCCAAGTGGTCTTGACTGAATTTATAGGATAGTATATATTTCAGTGGTGAACCATTACTTTTAACGTAGTCATCATATATGCCTAATAATGATGAAATGGTAATGCATAGGCCAATTACTGGAGTCTTGTTTCTTGTATTAGAAATCAGTTCCCCTGTCAATGTTGTCAAAGATTTCAAATAAATCAGAGCTTCCTGCAGAATTGGCTTCCAAAAGTTCTCATTTGATGGTTTTAATGGTGTTTTATATCCTCGTCCAAATGGATTTCTAGAGTTCAGTAAATCAAATACTTTGTCAATTGTTCTTATGAATTGAATTGTAGCACCTGCATTCTGGAAGTCAGGATGCTGTACATCCACCATTAAAAATTCAAATGCATCAGCCACACTGGCACTCAACGTTTGTGCAGCCAAATTGACCTAAAAATCAATAATTATTTTACATCTCATATTCATAGACTACATGAGATTTTGAACAGAAACATTTCCTATAAACTCTCCATTAAATCAAATTCAGTAAACAATAATCAATATTAAATTAAGTAAAATAACAGCTCATATGATATTTATTTTATTGCAGGATTTATATTTCAAATGTCATGGATTCCATGGAAAATAGGAAGTTTTATGACAGAATAATCTATCAACCATTATTCTATGCATTTATCATGACTAAAATATTATTGAGTGATTCATTTTCAAATTTGGAGTGTACAAATAAAAATATGTATTCCCTACCTTCATTTTCTGTTTTTGCCATTCTAGATGAGCTTTTCTTAGCTTCGTTCCAAGTCTGCAGAATTCATCCTCTTCAATCTTGTACAATTTTTTGATGAAATTGAAGTCAATGTGTTCGCCATCACTATTGACAAAGATGTTACAACTTGCCCAGTTATTGCGAACTAATTTTAACATATGGCAAGCATCAAAAATTATGTAGATTCTTGAAGAGTTCATTGGGTGTTTGAAGTACGGTTGTAGACTTGACATGTTCATATTAGCCCCCAATTTTTGTGCCATTGTAAAATGAGCACTGGGGCCATCACAAGTAACTGATAAGACAGTAACACCAGTTTCATGCAGCTTTTTGATTGCTTCCAGAACAATATTAGCCATTATGTACTGGAAAAAAAAACACACTGAGCCACTCCAATCTATATTCATATCAGGCGCAGCTGAATCATTTTGTCTGATATGTTCAAGTGGCCTCATTGACATCATGGAGTTTGAGAAATGTGAACATAATCTCCATGTATCGCAGTGTTGCATCACATTGTGCAAATTCTTCATTATTACTATATTTCCTTGAATATCCTATGCTACAAATAATTTCAGGAGTTAATAATTGGACTGCCCTCCTGACGTTCATTTTATCAATGTTAGTAGGCATGACGTGTCTCCGAGTAAGGAATGGAACTGGTTTAATGAACAATTTCTTTTGTTAGTTGTACAATCTACTTACGAAATTCCCAGAGACTATATCATTACTGAGAAATACATTTCACGCATTTTTAATTACATGACAGTAGTCAAAGCTGAGAAACAATGGTGAATCAGGTATGACAAGATGCTATACCTTACTCACTATGTGTCCTTCACCAAAACATTTGAACAATGCAACGTTCGATTTGTGGTTGTCAGTAACAATTCTCAAAATTCGGAATCCACAATCATGTTCTTGTTGTATTGTTTTTGATGTGACTTCAAATCTATAATCTTGAAAAAACTAACCAGCTGGAATATTAAATTTGGTGGACAGTCCGTCATTTGCTACTACTACTATCCTGCCCAAAGAATGTGTCCTTCTTTCTCCCATAACTAAATTTTTTATGCATATCGTCAATTACCAGGGAACTAACTTTTTCGATATCAGATAGCTGTTCTGCCTCAACAGTAGGACGAGTCTTTATTAAATTTGTTAGCCCTATCGCGTCGTTACTATTCCCCATGTATCTCTCCAATATTGCTCAAGACGGTAGCCTATTGAAAGCCTTAACAAAAAATAACATTTGGACGATTTTGCTTGCCACATAACACAATTTCTCATGGTGAGTTCTGACCATTGGTTTTTTTCTTTAAGTTATTGATGATATCCATCAAGATAGCAAATTGATCATTAGCCCCACATTTATTCTCAATCTCTTTTAATTCGCTATTTTCCTCTTTGAGACTGTCATTTCAAGCTTGAAAAGTTTGGAGCTTCTCATTGTTAACAGTGAAAGTATTCTTCAAGTAATTCTCACTTGCCTTGAGTCTCTTTATCATGCCTCTCAGGTAAGACATTTCATTTCTCAATTCTGAATTGTCCAATGGAGCAATATCATTCAATATTGAAGATCTATCAAGAGTAACTGGATGATATGGGGAATATTTGTATTCTTCAAGTAATTCTCATTTGCCTTGAGTCTCTCTATCATGCATCTCAGGTAAGACATTTCATTTCTCAATTCTGAATTGTCTAATGGAGAAATATCATTCAATATTGAAGAGTAACTGGATGATATGGGGAATGTTTGTATTCAGTTAATGGTCAATTTCATTACAGTTGATAAATACATAACCAATTATCTACTGAAGTACTTCTCTGGAGTATTTCACTCAGTTATGGACACAATTGTTCATTATAAACATATGAAATTGTACTACTAGTTTCTGCATTGAAAAATATAGAAAAGCATTTATAATTATTGTTTATGGCGAAGCAATGTAGGTAAGTTTAATGAAATATCTACTGTGTACAATGCATGTACATTGTGCATATTTGTATCATATATCACTTGAAACAACAGAATACAGAACAACTTGAGCCTCTTCAGAAGTAATACATATTCAATTGAGAGATGTTTCTCCTTAGCCCACCGGATGGTTAGTGAAAATGCATCGACAGCATCTGCATGTTTCACTTTTTTTATAATAACATCATCTTCTGGTTCAAAATATTCTATATTTTTATTGTTGCTCCCTTATGCATCTTGGATAAGCTCTTCTTCAGTTAGATCAATAACAAATTCTTCTTCCCCCACGGCCCATTTAGTAATGTTCTCACTGTTTAAGGTTGTATTTTCTGGATCAATTCTCACTGTTTAAGGTTGTATTTTCTGGATCAATGACTCTCTGGATTCGGTGATTTTTTTCAAATATTTCTGACTTACTGGACGAAGTTTCTTCTGATGTGACGTTTCCTATATGACACCTTGATATTCTGAATCAAATTCTGATCCATTGGCTGAAGAATTGCAGTACAATATATATCCACTTCTTCTTCAGATGGATGTGATGGTGCATTGTCAACCAACAACAGAGCTTTGAGGGGCTTCTTGAGTTAAACATTTCTTGACCTCAGGTATGAAAGATTTTTCAAACCATTCCATAAATAGTGGTCTTGCCATCCATCTTTTGGTAGACGCTTTGTATTCAATTGGTAGAAAACTTTCATTTTTGAACGCTCGTGGATTCGCTGCTGTCCCCAAAACCAACAGTGGCAACTTAGGTGATCCCGCCGCATTGCAGCACGGCATAAATGTTACACGGTCTATCGATATTCTTCGACCTGGTGCCGAATTCTCATCTTGATGAACACAAGTGGTAACTGGTAGAGTTCTCCAAAACCGCCGACTCATTAGCATTGTATACTTGTTCATTGCTCAATCCCATCTCCTCAACAACAGATCTACTTTTTTTCTGAAACGATTCTACGGCGGCAACATCACTGGAAAGTTTTTCGCCACAGACCTTCAAAAAACGAATTCCGTGCCTCAGCTAAAGAATCCGTTTTTCCTGTTATTTGTCCATAAAACTGTTTAGCATTTGTTCTTGAAATATCTGATGAAATAGGAACATGCGCGTTGCGTTGTTGTAGAAACCAATTATACAATGCGACTTCAAGTTCAGGATGCTCTGCATTTTTGATAACTTTTCTCTTGCCTACAAAAATAAATCGAATAGAGCAAACTCGTAGATCATTATGTTCATATTGATATTCCTACCTGTCCCTTGCAATGATTTAGATATAAAAGTCCTTATTTAATCTTTGTTTTTCGTTATGTAAAACACTGTAGATTTCAGAAAAGAAGATGTTTCGGCAATTTCACGTGTACTCTTTTCCACACCAATGTAATCTTATATTTTTTATATTTCTCTGCGAGTGTAAGTGTCTTATGTGGTCGTTTTCTTGGAGCCATAACGTCCTGCACACCTAAAAACTAAATGCAGACTGCATAGATAATTATACAGCACGCTGTAGATAGGCCACTGTAATGTATTCATGATGGGCATTAAAGCGCTCTCTGATGGTTTGGAAGAAACTTAATTGGTGGTCGAGAGCGTGAAGGCGCTGAGTTCGTATGGGGACTCCCACCGAGACATAGGTTCGAATCCTAGTTAGACCATGGATGTTTGTGCTTGTATGTATACCTAATCCCGCACAAGTTTCGACTTATGGGGCGTTTGGTCCCAGTGCTGGGACCAACGAGGTATGCAATTGCAAAAAAAAAGAGAGACAAGAGCATACCTTTTTGGCGCGTATATATTCAAAATTCAAATTTTCGATCTAGGCATATCTAGATATATGAAATAGCTATTGAATATTAAAGACAACTAATAAAAGGTAACGAATCTATTCAGAGTACAGAGAAAATAATAATTCATCATAAAATCCTTTCAAAATTTGAGTGTCATTTGTACTCTATATTTTTCATATGGCCAATAAGATGTCTTACTTACTTACTATCATAATTTCATTTTCCTTATTTTAATTTTGTTTTCATGTATCTTGATCATTTATATTTGATTTAAGTAATTGATTAAAAAAAATATTATTCATGAAATAATTCATCTCTTTCACAAACATGTCAATAACATATTTGAATGTGATACAATTTTGAATATACAGAGTCCGGCATTGAAACTTTCTTTTTTTAAAGGTAAAAAATAAAAGTATAAATTGTACATTTTATTTTTCTTTGTTATTAGAATTAAGCATCAACATGGGAAGTTTCGAATCAAGATGTCTTAAGAAGCATATTTGACAAGTGTCTGCCGTTGCTGTCGATGCATTCTTGTAGCCGCTTCCTGAAGTTTATGTGGACTCTTCCGAGCATTGCACCCAGTATATTGGCTATCCCGTGTCGAATATTGTTTTTCAATCCTTCCCCAATTGCAGGACGATTGTTATAAACCTTAGATTTGATGTAGCCCCATAGAAAAAAATCTGGCGAGCGTGCGGGCCACGGTATGTCACCCCTGTTGGAGAAGAACGTTTCTACTGCAAACGCGCGTTGCTCTCTCGTCCAAAGCATTTTAACGACTGATGATGGTTCGGAGTAGTTCGGAGTAGATCGGACGGTTGAGAAATAAATTTCCCCACCAACGTTCCTCGTTAAGAGCACTGCCGCGCCTCAATTATCTTCAGTAGCGCCCTAACGTCTCATTGAAAAGAGTAAGTTTCAGTGCCGGACCCTGTATATGAAACTTATGAATGAATGAAACATAATTCGATTTCAGTACGAAATAACTTTTTTTGTAGGTTTTATTGTACATTTCTCTGGCATTTTTGAAAAATTTTAAAATATTCTGTGGAAGCTTTCTGAGATCTGTACCACACAGGATGTTGCAAAGTTGTCTGCAATAATTATGCAAGCATATTTCAATTAGCCTGTCACAAATTCTTTTTGTCAGTAAATCATTGTGTTCACAATTAGAAATTTCAAATCTCTCAGAACATATTATTACGAGGTATCATGTAACATCGTTTGTCTAAATCTCTATCTAAAATGAATTTCATTATGCTATACCAGGTATTGATTTTCTTTGAAAACTCGACATTAACATATTGTAATATGGATTTGACATCATCATACTCTTTGGCTAAGATGAATTAATTTTCAGAGAAATGTTTTTCCTCCTGGGAAAGATTATAATTATTATTTATACCAAAATAATTTTAAATAAGAATTGTACCTACCTATGTTATGCATGTAAGAGTACTACATTACTACTGAATGAATAAAGTCTATCTATTTCAATTTCCTCACTAGCAAGTATTGCTTATCGAAAAGATTTGCAATTCTTAATTTTTACATCTTTCAAAAGTGATTTCATTATATACCTATCGCATCACATAATTCCAGGCCTGCCGCTGAATTCTGCTTGTACCTTGTCCACCCAATAAGATATCAGGAACTGGTGTGAAAGGTCCATGATGTAAATTTTCCAAATTATTCTGAAATTGAAATATCCAGAATAAGTGAAACATTAGTGATTGAAATTATATAACATGCATTACATTTTCTTGATCAACCTCCAAAGTGATAAATATTTCCAATTTGTCATCCTGACAATTCGCTGCAGCGGAATGCTTTCTAGTCAAATTGTTTACCAATAAGCTTTTATAATAAAGAGTGAATGCTCCACATGTGGGATTGACAAATCTTTCAACCTTTTGTCGAACTTTGGCGAAAAAGTTCCCATCCGGATCCTGGTTGAAAAAACCTCAAGCTCATATTCTTGAACCCACACTTAGTAAGAATGGTGAATACGATTTTTAAATTTTCCAGGTTTTTTTATAAAATTCGTCACTGAAGGCGGTATATAAGTTTTCTTGCCTTCAATATATTTTATACTCTGCAGGGTTTTGATGACTTTATTCCAAAATGCAAAATGAGGAGAATGCTTCTTGATAGTACTTTGCAATGGTTTTGTTGGGAACCCTATTCAATTTACTGCTGTTTCTTGTGCCTAGTGATTCACACGACTTTCATATAGTCTCGTCTCGTCTCGCCGATGAAATATGAAGTCTTGTCTCGAGTCTCGTCTCGCAGCCTGCAGTCTCGTCTTGTCTCGCGTCTCGGACGAGAGTCTCGCAGATGTATCGCAATTTCGTCATGCATAATCTTGTTCCAGTCTAGTACGGAATATTTACCTCTACCTTCTTTCTAGTTATAATGTAGAAGTAGGAAGACAAAATTACAACAAACATAACATTTTTTATTGAAAAGTAAGAGATCTCGTGCCATCAAACTTAGAATGGGAAATTCAGAAGCATTAATTTTCCACCATTGCAATATATCTTGTGTTTTTATCACACCGAGGCACAGAATAATATTTTTGAAGCTCCTGCATCGATACTCTCGTGACAACAAAGTTATTCTTTATCTTAGACTATTTAGCACAGAATGACTTACTTATAGATTTTCAGGTAGCCATTCAATTTGCGATCTGTCGTTATTGCAGAATTGCTTTTATTTTCCGCCGTCATAAGATGGATTGTGTTTTCAAAGTATTCATGAATGAAATGTTTTGTCTATCTGTGCTAAATAGTCTGAATTCTTTCTAAATATGTTTTATTATGGATGAAATTCTCAAGTCTGCAGTCGGCACGCAGAAATATTTACCTGCGAGACTCTCGCACGAGACACGAGAAGTCTTGCACGAGTCTTTCGTTGGTCTCGTCTTGTCCGAGTCTCGTCTCGAGTCTTGTCTCGAAAACAAGACGAGACCATGCGAGACTCTCGAAAACGAGACTCTCGCGGGCACCACTACTTGTGCCTCTTCTGGTAACATCAATTTCTCATCATTAATTTCTACTGTAGTTCATGAAAATTGATTCAAAGTAACTATCAGTTAATGTTAACCCAATAATCACTTTTGGATTTTCTGTATATGTAAATAACAACTTCTTGAAGGATAATATGATTGCAAAATGAAAAAAAAAGAACTAAACATGTAATAAAAAAATACATAAATATATACCTGAATAAGCTATCAATCCCATTGCAACAGCAACAGAATGGCTGAATACTTGGGTACAGCAGGACACCTTCATTTTATTGATCTTTTGTGGGCTTACATGTGCATCAGACAACTTTGGTATAGTCCTCAAGCTGTCAAAATAAGGATCAATTTTATAGGCTGTCATAATATGGTCCCGTTCGCCTTCATAGAGTTTGCTATCAATTTCAATTTGCATGTTGGCTTTAACCAAATTGTTATGCCTTTCGATAAATAAGGACAGTCAAAAATTGGTATCACAGCATTACCCTAAAAATAAAACATCAAAAATTTTTTCTGCAAGAAATTTCAGCAATCAAATAAACATCACCATCAATCTCGGAGAAATAATCTTCAAACTGTTTATTTCTTCTTAAATAACTAGCTCGGGTGTCTCTCACCAAGCTGTTGATAGCAGCTACATTGTTGAAGCCCTGATCACATACAGTTGCTACTATCCTCAGACCTGCTTCATTGGTTCTTCGAATTAGTTCTTTCAATATTAATATAATGTCATTATGTTTCATTGCACCTTCGACAAAATTATAGTATGGCTGCTTCCAGTTTGATTCTATTCCTTTCAAATGAAGACCTTAAAGTTTAAATCAAAAATAATAGATCTGAGTTAGAAAACTTGATTTCATGGACAGTAGCTCAAGAAAATTAACTCATACTCACTTGTGCATGATTAGCTATATCTGATTGAGTGCGAAAACCTAGATCTTCAAAACCTATCACATCATCTTGTTTGCTATTATAAGCCAAGTGTGGACCTAGGCTCATTTCATCGAACATTAGAATGCAGTATTTTTTCTTGGATTCTTGAATTGCTTAGCCTCTGTTGCCAACATGTTGAAAATCGAATCATTAAATCCTGGTTTTACAGGTACTGCATCAAGGAATCGTGTGAGTGTTTTTTGTGATGGCAGAGTAAAAACTGAAGATACAAAATTATATGCACTACCACTCTGTTTGCATAAGGCCAGTGCTAACAGGTCATCTTCTTTAGAAAAACGTCGTCCTTCAGGTTTCTTACGTCCTTGTTTAATTTGTGACAAGAAAAATCTTTGCTGGATTTTGTCTAGAGTTGACAAAGTATTTTCCATGCACCCAGAAAACCGTTCAGCTGATCTCAGTCGTTTCCGAAAGGACTTCTTGTTTCTTTTAAGACTCTCCATTTGTTTCTTAAGATCACATGCTGTCTTATACATATACTTAGCTTTGGGTGTGAGCTCATTTTGACGAGTAACATTAACTCTTCCAAGTATACTTTTTCCCGAAAAGAAATGCAATGTTCATTAAGAGATGTACCTTTATTATTCATTTTGAAATGAGATAAAACACTGATGAAAACAACAGGTTCAGAATTCACTTACTGGCAACACTTTTTTTGTGACTAACTAGGTTAAAATTGTATTCTGATGTCAATTCCTCTTCCAATGGTTCTACTACTCTTGAGGTACTTGGAATTGACTCAAAGGCCTGCCGGGAACATGATGGTTCTTCAGAACTATCATCCTTCGTTATGTTCACTCCATGATCTGAAAGTTTCAACATCATTAGCTATTGAATGTTGTGAATGAAATATTTCAATGACAGGAACAATTTCTACTTTCTTCTACAGTTATTGCTTCGGTAAGTAAAAGCTTGGGTAATGCATTCTGCAACAATTTTCCATTGGATATAAAATCAGCATTTTCGAAGTGCATGCCGCAAACTACAGTTATTGAGAATTTTCGAATAGTCCATTGAGAAAAAATGTTTATTGCCACAACGTCTGAGTCATTCCATAAATCGGTTTATATCTTTATTTGGATTTACTTTCCGAATAACCCCAACACCCATGTACTGAACAGTAAATAGCCACCATCGCAACACACAAACCTCGTTCAAACTGTAAAATTGTCTATGGTTCAAAGAAAAACACTTCTGAAATCACTATTCACTATAAAAAATCAATCAAATTCGAAATATTAAAACAAGCGCTTCGACTCACAACAAACAACACAGGAGAAAATAAAGAATTTATGTGGTTTGACATTTGACCTCAGCGCACTCTGTCGGTTTGGAAGAAACTAAAAATGGGATCACTACACGCCCATATAAGTGTCCTATCTACAGCGTGCTGCATAATTATCTATGGTTGGGCCACTCTTTTTGTTCTGCTTCTCTACCCTGACTTTGAGATAGCAGCATATCGCAACGTCATAGATACGACTTTCCGGAAGTTGTCCTGAGTACAATGGGAAGGCTTTCTTGGTTCTTCTAGAAGTTATTGCAGCCACAGATTTTGAGCTGAATCCTCTGTCATTCAGGTCTCTTTCGACCTCCTTCGGGTCGGTGCCTTCTGGGATGCCTCTGGGCAGCATATAGGTGTGGTATTCCACTTTCTGTTCGTCGAAAAGTTAGATGAAATCCCTGTAGTCTTCCGGAGTGGTTGGGTAGATTGCTACCCCGTCCCTGATATTTGTGATTCACCTCAATAAGATAGTTTTTTTAGGTTTGCGTATTTACTTACCTGAATCATCCAAATTTCCTTGTTCCTTAGAACGATGGCTGGTGGGTTTGGTTTCCTAACAGGCGCGCTGGTATCCATCGGGGCAGTGTCTTTCGGCGCTGGTTCTGTCTCCCCGGTGGTACTTGATCGGGATTTCTTGTTTTTTGAGGGCCTTGGTTTGGTTGTCATGGTTCTCTTCCTTTTCAGTACCCTTGCGCTTCTTGCGGGCGGCTACTAGGTTTCAAGTTGCGTTCTCTTTGGCTTCGGGCTGTCCGAGCTTGGGGTTCTGTTTTGAATCATCCTATCTTGTTCTGCGTTCCTCCTTTCCGCAGTCTTTTGTCTCTCTATGGCGGTTTCGCGTCCGCTTTGGGTTGCGGACCGAGTATCTTTACGATGCTCTCCTGAGCTGCTTAGGTCTCTACCCGCCATATTTTGTTGGTATTGAATCGCTAAAAGAGAGGATGGTGTGCTTGTTAGATAAATATATCAGGCAGTGTGCTCGGAGAATCCGGCACACCGCAACATGCTGAAATAAAAACTTTATATGAGTGTAATAATATGATTCCTGAACGTAGAAATGAATGGTCAATCAAGTGGGTTGTTATTAATGTACATTCAATATAGACAGTTATTCGTAATTGTGGCGATCCGTTTGGGTAAATGGAGCCCTGTCGATTGTAATTTTTATTTACCGTATTTACCAAACGTTGACGATAATCTGATACATGTTATGGGAAATTTCGTGAAGAGTGTATTTTGATTCTTGCACTGACTTTTCGCGTTTCAACACGGTCTATTTGACCTCGGGGAGGAATTGTCTCGAAATGTAAACACTACTATGACGGTTCACTATTAGTCATTGTATTCACTGTATATTCACTATATGGAGAAGATGTGGTACAAGTTATAGCAGTTTGAAAATTGTCAAAAATGTTAGTGGTCGCAGTGTTTTATGTATATTCAAGAACAGCTAACAAAACAGTATATAACTTTAAAGGAAATATAAGGAATCTGCTGGTGATAGAGACAAACTGCAGTGTAGAAATAGTTGAACTACCCTGTAATACACTATCAATTTCAGATAAAACCCAATCACTCACTAGTGAAGTCAGAATGACCAATTCTGTAACTGCGACGCCTCAATATTAGCCCCTAGATCGTATTCTAGTAACTTCTTCGAACTAACAGTCACTAGGCATCTGAAACTCTAAAACAAGCCCCTTTCTTTACAATAATCCCTGATCACTTTTTGCCCATTGCTACAACCCGAGACTTACAGCATGTCCCATAATGTTAAATGAATCCCTGAATAACCCATCGCCCGGTAAACCCAACGTCCCGACGTTCAGAGCTACAGTTCTGGCTTCCTTGAAAGCCAGCGCCTCGCGACGTTAACTGATACCCCATGACTTGTTATCCGATATTCCCAGGAACCCCAAATCATTCCCTAGCCCGAAAAACCCGACACTGCCGAAATTTCCGAAAAACCCGCAAAGTCCCAAGGAACCCTAAGGGCCCTACTCCCAAAAAGGAGCAGGCTCGCGCCCGCGTCCGCGATCGGAAACCGATTCTCTCCTCTGCCCGTATTCTCGTCACGCTATAGTATCTTCGCCTCCCTACTTTGGTAATTTCCGAACAGTTGAATAATTTCGCCCTACCGATCTGTAATTGGCCTCGAAGGTGGGACTTGAGTATTTTTCTGATAATTTCGATAACTCATCAATATATTCCCAATATGGTTCCTCTCAAGAATTCTGATGACAAATTCAAAATCTATCTCTGATACTTTACTTTAACGACCCTATCACTCATCACCCATACAAAGTTGCACAGACTAAATAGTCTGTTCTCGACTCAGACTGTTTATCTTATATCGATTCGAAACATATTCCTTGGTCCCCAATTTTATATATCAAAGAGCCGTTCATAATTTATGATATCCTTTAACAATTCACTTGCTTGAAAAATAAAACCATACTCGTATGCCTTTTGAATTCCCATCACACGAATATCTTTTCATCACCTAAATAAAATTAACAGAATCAAATACAGGGTGATTCTGTTACAATAGATCTATACACTATTTTCAGTATGGAAAATATAGGAACTCAAGGAACGTATGATAATCAGGTAAGTACCTATACTTACTATTATAGTAGAAGATCCGAACCTAAATCGACCTTCACCGAGCTGATAATAGAACGAAATATATTTTATCATGAATTTAGTATATTAGAAAACATATTAAAAATGGGTTCGCTAAAAAAATCCTGGGCAGACTATTTTTAATTATTTTTCGAAAAATGATTTTTAATTAAATGTTGCAACATCAGGATAATAAAAAAAAATTGTCCTGACTGAAAGTATAAAACGTATAGAATGTGCAGCCGTTGGGTTGTCTCTACTATTTACCTGGGCGAACTACTGGGTTGTCAGGTAAACACAGGTATATCGATGCCAGTTACTTTCACTGGATTGGATAATAAAAAAAAATTTATATCATCATAAGCGCTGTTTAATTGCGAACACGTTGATATGGAGACGAGGGGAATAATGGACTAACCCCCTAATAGTGGACAAGAGACTGGCATATTTCGAAAACCATTAGGTCAGAATAAGTAGTATCAGCTATGTTTATTGTAGTTGATGTATGAATTCGAAAACCAGGACCAATGAACAGCATATTCCAATAGGGAAATCTCTAATGGATTTTTTTTTTATTTTTTTTTGTGTCCATTATTACCCTCATGAGGGTAAATGTAGACGTACTGAATAGTTTGTTCGTTATTCATGGTGAATTTCTTCTTGTCAATTGTGGACATGTACAAACAGTCCACTATTGAACGCCGTTTGATTCATTTTGATATCTTTTCCACTGAAAAAGTTATGATCGAAATTAGAAATTATAAGTGTAAATTCAACTTTCAATTGGACATAACATCTTTATGATTCTTTTTTCAAATAAGAGAATAACATTCAATAAGAAGGAAATGGATGGACAAAATGCATTGGGAGCTTCTGAAACTGTATTTGTCAGAAAATGAAGTGTAACAAAAAGAAGAGTGATTCAAAAAACATTGAAGAAAAATAAGAAACAATTCATTGTTGAATATTTTGGTCTTCACCTTAGTCCATTCTTCTGAAGGTATGTATTCCTCTCACAATATTTGGTGCTGTCAATAATGATTTAATCTGATCAAAATTAACCAGACATATGTCTTCATTTTGGGGGAACACAAAAGAGTTTGTGTTCCCTTCATGATTCCTCAAACAACTCACTTCGAATTGGTTTCGACAGTTTGAGTCTATAACTTTGGCAACGAAGGTCTTTACAGTTTCTTTTTTGGTGTTGGGATTGTAGGTGAAATTTACTTCAATGAAATCCCCTATTTCCATGTTAATTTCATCTCGGGTTTCATTCAGGAACTGTAATGTTTCCTCTTCATCATTTGAAACTCCATTTTCCGAAACTTCAATCTCAGACTCCACTTCAAATTCACTCTCCAAAATCATTGTTGGGTCATCATCTTCAGATTCGGATGAAGTTGATAGGACTCTCCTTTTACGTTTCAATTTTTTTCCTGACATTTTCTTTACGGGGGTTTTCTTACGTGCTTTCTGACCAGAGCTTGTTGAAACATCTGTTGTATTTTTGTTGGTTTCTTTATCATACTTTTCTTTCAGTATCTTGATCGCAGTTACAGAGGTGAGGACATCCCCTACTTCCTCAGAAACTCTTTTCCTTTGTTTATTTTCTGGTGCTTTTTTAGCTAGGTTTTCTGTCAATTTTGTTCGGATGAACTCTTCGAATGCTGGAGGTTCAGGATTCAGATTTTCCACTTGTTGATCGGGTACATTTTCGATGTCAATTGAATCTTTAAACCTCTTGAGTCTGATGGGATCATATCCCTCATCAGGAAACTTATCAGACCTCACTGGGAACAACCCAGTTGACCTGAAACCTGATATTAGGTATTCAGATTTGAATGCTCCTTCCCAAACTGTTTTTATCCTTTTAGAAAAATCCTCATTGGGTAAGATCCTGCCAGGGAAAGTTCTATTGAAATCGATCATCTCTTTGTTCCACATAGTTTTTATTGGTTTAAATACACATTTATCCAATGGTTGCATATAATGGGAAACATTCGCAGGCAATTTCAATAAGATCACCCCATTGTCAATTGCACATTTTGATAATAGATAACTCGTGTGTACACTCGCTCCATCAAATATAAGAATTACCTTTTTACCTCCTCTTTCCTCAGGTGACTTCACAAATGGCAGGAAAGATTCTTTGAACCATTTGAAGAATAATCCACCTTCCATCCACCCTTTATGTTGAGCTGTATACATTGTGCCTGGATAATCATCTTCTGGAATCCAACTTTGCCAGACATATTTGCCTCTAAAAATTATAAAAGGGGGTAGCTTTTCCCCCTTTGCATTGCCGCAAGCTAGTACGGTCGTATTTTTTTTTCCAGAACCAGCAATGTTTTTAGAAACTCTCTTTTGTCCTTTGGGTGCAACAAGTAGGACGTCTTTAGGGTCATGACCAAATCCTGTCTCGTCGCAATTGTATACAAGGTGACCATCTGTAGCAAGAATATTTTCCGTTTGATAAATATGATCTAATGATTTATACCACTTGCTTATCACAAACGGATCTGCTCCTCTCAAACGTTGAGAGCTCATGCTTTCTCCTTTACGAAGAGATATCTCAGGATGCCTTCTCATAAATCCCTCAAACCATTCTCTGCCAGGTCCAGCTTCATTCCAAATATTGCCAGTGTGCTCACAAAACTCTTTAACAAATTTCAAAATTTCCCACTTTGTCAATCCATATCCATATTTCCCAGACTCAAACAAGTATTTGGCGAGTGCCTTTTCGTCTTCTTTCTTCAAAAATGGTTTTCTTCCTGCACCTACTTGTATATCTTGTAAATTCCCAAAGTTCCTATATTTACCTAAAGTTGACTTGGGAACTCCAAATCTTTCAGACACGTCTCTCAACGTATTTCCACGCCGAACTGCTGCTATGGCATTTCTCATTGTCTCAAGTTCGTATCTAACACGCTTGTTCTTTTTTTTATATATTCGGGGCATTTTTCTGAAATATAAAATATTTTCTCTGTTATTCAGCATTGTCCACTATTGCACACATAATTCAAGCACTAATGTCCACTATTCCCAACAACAATCAATTTTCAGAGGGTAATAGTGGAATTAGCCCTGTGTGAAACTGGCTTGCGATTTGAATTTTATTATTCGCTAGAAACATAACCTCAATATGTGTTCACAAGTTTCTATAATAAGTTTTAGAGTAAATAATATATTTCAGGTTTGAGAAAAATGTATGCAAGAAAGTAGGGCATTTTGAATGTCAACTTCAGGTGTAGACATAATTCAAAACGGATATATTTTGTGAGATATCGCACTTACGGTTTTATCGCATGTGGCACGAGATTCACAACAGACTAAAGTACTGTCGCCAACCGGACCGATGCATGACGCGGTAAATTTGAATTTTTCACTCGGTTTTTCCACTATTACCCCCTGCTCTTATTCCCCCCACCTCCCCTAGTTGTCTGCGAAAATTCCGGTCCTATTAGGGGTTTGCGAATTTTAAAGATTTTAATTTCAACGCGCGTGGAAGTGTGTGACAGAGAGATCCGAGGTAAGTATACTATGTAATAATAAAGGACCCAACATCGCAGTCGCTTGTGATGGGACCCTGAATAGTAGAAAGTGCGCATGCTCGGTGTGTAAACTATGGAGGGTAGAGGTACCTCTACTACCCTTCATATAGTAAACAGTGCGTGTTATTTTGGAGCAACTGATATTTCAGTAGCAAAAACAAAAATAAATTACATAATAATTAAATATATTTAATATAATACTAATATATAAAAACAATATAATAACAATATATTGCGTTATAACCATAATAATATATCTATAATCTATAATAGACAATAAAAATATCAATTACTTTGAAATTTTTTTGCTCTTTCTGGAAATAGAAACAAAGTGGACCGCCAAAAATTTAAATTAAGAAATAACAAAAAAGATAGACTAGACATCTTGTATTACGATTTAAAATTTTATTAAAAAACAGTATAAATACAAAAATAATATTAATGAAAAATAAATTATAATAAATATTCTCTATTCAATATCTGATTCATCAGAAGTATCATTTTGACTCTCGAATTCGTCTGATTCATTAGATTCTTCCTCATTTGCTTCCATTTCGACAATGTCCTGGATTTTCAAAGGAGTTTGATCTCCGATAAAACCTGTTGGTTTTAAGAAAGCATCAAAATGCTAACCATAGTTTTCAGGATTTGACTTCGCACACTTCGCACACTTTCTACTATTCAGGGTCCCATCACAAGCGACTGCGATGTTGGGTCCTTTATTATTACACAGTATACTTACCTCGGATCTCTCTGTCACACACTTCCACGCGCGTTGAAATTAAAATCTTTAAAATTCGCAAACCCCTAATAGGACCGAAATTTTCGCAGACAACCCTATATCAACGTGTTCGCAATTAAACAGCGCTTATGATGATATAATTTTTTTTTTAATTATCCAATCCAGTGAAAGTAACTGGCATCGATATACCTGTGTTACCTGACAACCCAGTAGTTCGCCCAGGTAAATAGTAGACAACCCAACGGCTGCACATTCTATACGTTTTATACTTTCAGTCAGGACAACATTTTCTTATTATCCTGATGTTGCAACATTTAATCAAAATTCATTTTTCGAAAAATAAATAAAAATAGTCCGCCCAGGATTTTTTTAGCGAACCCATTTTTAATATGTTTTCTAATATACTAAATTCATGATAAAATATATTTCGTTCTATTATCAGCTCGGTGAAGGTCGATTTAGGTTCGGATCTTAGACTATTACAGGTATCAGCAGAACACAACAACTAGGTAGTGAATGTACAGTGAAATCTTTAGTAATTAATCTTTGGTAGGAGTCCATATTGCTCAAAGTCATCTCTAAAAATGTTGATGGTGTTGTTCCACAATCATAAGGAATGATATATTATAATATAATGTATCATAAAAGACCATCTTCAGATTTACTGAAAGTACTACAATACAAAAGGATTGATGTGAAAGAATTACATAATTTGTTCTTGAATTACTTGGAGTTGGAAAAATGTGATGCCCCTGGTTGTGGAATTGTTGTCAATGCCCATAGTCGAAAAATCTGGTTTATGAATGAAAAAACGGGTTCATTTATTGACAATTTGGCGATTATCATTTATAAAAGCTGATATTTATTTCAAATTTAGATATCTGACTCTTTCCTCAATTGTTCTCAACAATTATCCGGACAACTCTCTGAAAGTGAATGTATATTATTCAATTCCTCTACTTTGTACTTTGGAATATTAAAATTCGAATTTTCTAAGAGAAATTCAGGTTGTTGGATACTTGGACCTACACTGAATACTTGAGACACTATGGTAGCGCCTTCTGCAGATTCAATTATGCCACATTTCAATAACCGCCTATTAAGCAGTCCTAGCATCGGTACCGTCCTGGAACCCTCCTCTCCTTGCATCAGCTGTCTGAAAAGTGCGTCCTGTACTATCCAGCCCAAAAAATGTGTCCTTCTTTCTACCATAACCTAATATTTCTCTGATATGTTTATCGTCAATTACCAGGGAACAAACTTTTTCGATATCAGATAGCTGTTTTGCCTCAACAGTAGGAAGAGTCTTTATTAAATTTGTTAGCCCTATCTCGTCGTTACTATTCCCTATGTATCTCTCCAATGTTGCTCGAGACGGTAGTCTGATGAAATCCTTAACAAAAAATAACCTTTGGACGATTTTGCTCGTCACAGAACACAATTTCTCATAGTAAGTTCTGACCATTGGAGTTTTTTCTTCAAGTTATTGATGAGATCCATCAAGAAGATAGCAAATTGATTATTAGCCCCACATTTATTCTCAATCTCCTTCAATTCACCATTTTCCTCTTTGAGACTGTCATTTTGAGCTTGAAGAGTTTGGAGCTTCTCATTTTTAACTGTGAAAGTTTTCTACAAGTAATTCTCACTTGCCTTGAGTCTCTTCATCATGCCTCTCAGATAAGACATTTCATTTCTCGATTCTGAATTGTCTAATGGAGCAATATCATTCAATATTGAAGATCTATCAAGAGTAACTGGATGATATGGGGAATCACGAAATGACGTGATTTATGAACTACTTACTGGGATCTGGTGAACAGATCAGTAAATGAATTATTCACCTTCGAATAAAGTTTATGCATGGTATTATTTTATTGGCTCTCTGAAATATATTTGTATTCAGTTAATGGTCAATTTCATTTCAGTTGATAAATACATTTACACCAATTATCTACTGAAGTACTTCTCTGGAGTATTTCACTCAGTTATGGACACAATTGTTCATTTTAAACATATGAAATTGTAAATAATACGAGTTTCTGCATTGAAAAATATAGAAAAGCATTTATAAATATTTTTTATGGCAAATTAATGTAGGTAAGTTTAATAATGAAATATATCTACTGTGTATCATGCATGTGCATTGTGCATATTTGTATCATATATCATTTGGAACAACAGAATACAGAACAACTTGAACAATAGAGAATCAGTTACAAATTGCTCTCAAGAATAAGAATTATTTCTTCTGAATGTTGATTTTTCAATAACCAGATCCATGAAATAGGTAAATCATTCAATACATAATAGCACATGAGATAATTGTACAGTATATCTTCGATAGTCCGGGCAGATATTGTTCCGGCACATGCCCATACCATAGACGCCCATATTAGACGTCCGGATTGCTGGAGTGATTTTGAAATACATTTATTCTAATAATGAAAACTATCCATTTCATCAAAAATTGTACTTTATTATAAAATACTAAATTTAAAAATAAAATCTCTAATAACATATGTAGCTTACATACATAATTATTATGATTGAACAGCTGAATATTTTATGTACCTTTTTTAAAATATAAGTCTATTTAAGTTTGGACCCTTATTGCTGTTGTTGAATCAGTTGCTTTTTCTTTGAGCTTCTTCAGAAGTAAAACATATTCAAATGGGAGATGGTTCTCCTTAGCCCACCGGATGGTTAATGAAAATGCATCGACAGCATCTGCATGTTTCATCTTTTCTATAATTACATCATCTTCTGGTTCAAAATAATCAGGTAAGTACCTATACTCACTATTTCAGGTATCAGCAGAACACAACAACTAGTAATATAAGTCTATTTAAGTTTGGACCCTTATTGCTGTTGTTGAATCAGTTGCTTTTTCTTTGAGCCTCTTCAGAAGTAATACATATTCAATTGGAAGATGGTTCTCCTCAGCCCACCGGATGGTTAATGATAATTACATCATCTTCTGGTTCAAAATATTCTATATTTTTTATATCTATCTATTTTATATCTTTCTTTGCGTGAGTTATACGTTTATTCAAAAGTATATATTGCTCTCTATCAATTTTGGTCTTATTACTGTTCTGCGTAATTTTGTCTTTTGTCGAGTCTTCTGTGCTGTGCTTACTAAACAACTCACTCTCGAACTCACCTGATAACTTTGACAATAAATTTCGAATAGTTTCCCGGAGATCTTCATTGTACTTTATAATCAACTCTTTTTCATTCATGCCGGGGAAAAAAGAAGTAATTCTTTTTTCTGAACTTAGACTTCGCAATCCTTTATTAAATATTCTGTCTTTCCTAGTTCTGAAATCCCTTCTCTGTTTTTTTTTGCATCTGATGGGGGGTATTTTGATTATCCCCGGAACAGAAAACCCCTACGCTGTCTCGAGGCGCCCTTCCCCCGAAGATGATTCAATATTTTTTTCTTGATTATCCTCTTGATCACTCAGTATTATCATATTTTTTCTTTTTCGGTTTGGAACGATTTCATCAACTTCAAGTCCGTCAGTTTCATATCTTATTTCTATCTCATTTCCATCTCATTTCCATCTCTATCTTCACTTGGTCGTTGACTTGGACTTCCTTTTGTTGGCACTTGTATGTTTTGTAAAATTTCAATTTTTCTCGTGAAGGATGCCGCATGATGTTTCTATAAAAGTGTCCATGGAGACTTGTTTGGTCGAAATTCCCACTGATTCTTTGGTGTCCTGTGCAGTTTCACGTTTCTTCATATGCAATTTATGAACATGATTTTCAAAATTCGTACAAATCCACCTCTTTTTTCTTGGCAACACATTTTTCTTGCCATATTCTTCCTTGTGCGCAATGATAACTTTAGTACATATGCAGCATGTTATCTGCGAATTATAAGTACAATATTTATTTGCCAATTCCTTTATACTAATATTCGAATATTTATTTTTCGATGAGTTGATAAAATTTTTGAAAATTTCTGCTCCATGAGACTGTTTTAAAAACCATGCTTTCAGTAATCTGTGGAGTTCATTTAACTCAAGAATCATATCAGTTCCTCTCGCAGTTTCTGGATTATTTTCAATGCTGACCGGTTTGATGGTACCTAGGTCCAGACAAGCTTGTCTTAGATTAACATTGTCCAATTCACGTTGTTCAGTATTTGTTTTAAATTCGGTTTTTAAAAAGTCAACTCCTTTATTGACAACAAATTGATGTATACCAAGAAGAAGCTGTTTGTGTCCTACTTGAATTTTAAATTTGTCAGGTTTGCTGGCATAGATAAATAGGAAATCTCTCTTATTGTCTTCTTCAGTTATCATTTCTGGTAAATCATTTCTTGCAAAATTTTCAATATCAGAGAAATGATCTTGTGCAAAATTTCGCATTGCAACGGGAGAATCAAATCCAACAAGCGTTAAGAGGGCTTTCAAATATATTGAAATATCTGTTGTCAACTCCTCAGAAATCATTTTGAAAAATGAATTATTCTCTACTTTTTCTAAAATTTCCTGACACACTGTTTTGGTGGACAGATTTTCTTCCCTCTGTTCACCTTGGCTCATTTTCACTTATAATAAATCTGCCAAAATCAAGTCTAAAACTAAAATAATAAAAAAAAAAATGATGGCTCCCAAGTTCAAGAACCAATAATGGCCGCCATTGTGCGTTTTGAGGGAAATGGTGAAATGGTATACATTTCAATTACTAAATATTGACACCATGACACCATATAATTAATTGTATTATAATATTTTTGGAATCTACTCATGAAGGTATATCCGACCACATTGTCAAATTTTTATATAAAAAATTAGTAATTTTTCGACTGGTGTAATACTGTTCTATCTATTCTGTACCTGAAAGCCAAACTGTATTAACTCCATTTTTTTTCAAATCGGTATTAAGTTTGTTTCCTACTAAACGACACTTGCTCTTTCACATAGAATATAGTATTAAGTCCCATACAATATACTCTTGGAATCAGCCAAAGTTAAACAGTATTATATCATCAACCTCTTCCGAGCAAAAGAGTATTATGGAGTTAATATTGTTGAAGGAACTTCACATGTGTGGACATAATACAGTTTTCAGTGCGTTGATATTGTTGTGTAGGAGTGCACGTGTGTTTTGTATGCGGCCGAAAAATGGCAAATAGGTCAAGAAAAATATTGGAAAACGCTTCTGAAATTTCGCAAACACAAACCCGATTTGAATTATTACCTATTCAAAATGCTATTATTGAGGAGAGTCGAGGAATTAGTGGTGTTGCAAATCATAACCTCCAAAAAGGTAAATAAAAACCATTTTCTTTTATTTAAATAATAAGTAATACTGTTGGTACCAAAAGTTTTGCATAACGTTGATACTATTTTTATGGTTGTTTGAGACAAATATTTCGACATGATACATTTAATGCTAAAATTATTAACGTGGGAGTTAATACTGTAACTGGAAGTTTGATAAATTTTTTTTGGAGTTGATACTATTACTGGAATGTGAATAATATTCTTTTGGAGTTAATACTGTTCTTTGTATCAATAATTTTTGGGACTATCATGATTTCTTTAGTTTGAATAAAATGACAAATTTTTTGTGCACTCATTTACGATATTTTTGCACAAAAAAAAATCGGTCAGGTATGAATCTGTTGAATTTTGTTCTGAGTTAGAGTTTCGTTGAAAACCTTTTGAAATTGGTTGGTCGTACCTACACATTTTTATTTTTTAGTGTCACGTGGCAAAACACATGTTGAAATTGACGGTCAAACCAATGTAAACCAGGATGAACTGCAAAATCATATTCCCCCTGAAATCGGGTTTACTAACTCTATAGAAAATGACCAAATTCTAAATAATGCCATGGTCGGCATGGAACCCTTAGTAACAGCTCATGATGACCCTACAAAATTGAATAGGACAAGCTCTAATCCAGGTAAACTCTACGATTAAATAATGTTGGATTTATTGAATCATAAATAACCTTCATTCTTGTAGAACCATCACTTCAGCAAAATATCACTACGTGTGCTGACTTCCGATGATTCGGTGGCTGATGAAACGTATCAGCCACTTGAATCAGAAGAATCCCATTCCGAAAATGAAGCAGATGAAACAGAACAAACTGAAGCTCCAAAATCAAGGGGAAAGAAGAGAAAGTCAAATCCTAAAATATGGCAAAAAAAATGTCCACAAAAAGAAGGTTACAGGAGGTCTGGAGAGAAAAACTAAATGCGGCACTGTGAATGCAAAACAAGTCGGTCTGCCCTGTAAAGATACCTGCCATTTACGATGTTCAACAAAAGTTTATGAAGAGCACAGACAGGCAATTCATTCAATGTTTTGGAATCCTGATAAAAGTATGGACTTAAAACGACAGTTCGTTGCCTCTATGGTAGAATGTGTGCCAATAATGCGTATACGTCCAGCAAATGGAAAACGAACTGCTAAAAGGCCTTTCACCAGACACTACTTCTTTGATGTCAACAATATTAGAGTAAATGTTTGCCAAAAGTTTTTTCTATCAACTTTAAGTATTTCAGAAACTTTTGTCACAACGGCTATTAGGAAGAAATCGGATGGTGGAATAGTAGAAGATGATCAAAGAGGCAAACACATCCCAGTTAACAAAATTTCTGAATTCGTAAAACAAGGAGTTCGAGATCATATTAAGAAGTTTCCTGTAGTAGAATCTCACTACACAAGAGAGCGCTCGGACAGAAAATATTTGGGAAATGAATTGAATATTAATCGAATGTATGAACTCTATAGGACAGACTGCCATGAAAATAATGTACCTGAGGAAAATATCGCCAGAAGTTGGCTATACTCGACAATTTTCAATACTGAATTTAATAACTCGTTCAAGTTGCCATATAATGATACCTGCGACGAGTGTGATAAATTTTTATTAGCCAAAACTCAATCTACAGAAAATCGGGAAGATATTGACAGAAGTTATCAAGAACATCTTGACAAAGCTGGTAAAAGATATGCTTTAAAAAGAACAGATAAAGAGACAGCCATACAAAGTGATGGAAAAATAAAATTTGTTACAGTAGATCTACAAAAATGTCTCCCAACGCCCCTACTAACAAACCAACAGAGCTTTTATAAACTCAAGTTGTGGACATACAATTACACCATATCAGATGCTGCTGGGAACGTTACATCATGTATTATGTGGGACGAATCCAAGTCAGGACGTGGGGCAAATGAAATGGCTTCTGGCATTCTCAAATGGGCAAAGACTTTAAGTGAAAGCGTACAAGAGATTACCATCTGGTCAGATAACTGTCCATCTCAAAACCGTAACATGATTATGGTAATGGCATATTTTTGGATCCTAAAAAATTATCCAAACATAAAAAAAATTGATCACAAATTTCTGCTACGTGGCCATACGCATATGGAGGTCGATGGTGATCATTCTCTAATTGAGAGAGAACGAAAACGAACTCCATTTTTAAAAGTGATGACGCCCTGGGACTGGCAGCAACTCGCAAGGCTGTGTTGTCGGTCAAAAACTTTTAATGTTGTCAATATGGAAGTTTCCGATTTTGAAGATTTTAAATCTCTGTACACTTCTAATAGCTCACCGTTTGTTGTACGTAAAAAAACTGAGGAAAATGAAGATTTCCGTATGTCAGGCTTGGTTCACCTACAAGCACGCAGTGAAAATATTGGTGTATTGTATTTTAAATCAGATTTTGAGGCAATCACGTTTGAATGTGTCGATCTTAAAAGAAATGGTAGGCGTGTTGTTTTTCCTGAGCTCTTACCTAAGATCCGTGAGCAGGCAAATGAAATTTCGACCAAGAAATATAATCATCTACAGTCTTTACTGCCCTGGATTCCAAGCATTTTTCACGATTTTTATAAAAATTTAGCTCATTCTGATAAGGCAACGGACGATGTTTAATAATCAACTTTATTTAGCTTTAGTTTTTGTACTTTTATTGACCGTGCAATCGTTAAAAATAATGAATAAATAGTTCCAGAATACATCCACAGTATTTAATTGCCCATATATTAACTCCATTTTCATTTTTCAAAAAGAGTATTCAATACAGTTTTTAATCGAAGTATTAGGGCTAAATGGTATTAACTCCATTGAATTGACTTTTAAATAACTTTTATGGGAAAAAAAATAAAATTTTTTGAAAATTAGAAAAGGGAATATTTATGGATATCCACATTATTTAATCATTGACTTTATTCGTTTTTTAAATATTTATTGAATACATTATTCTGTATTGATTTAATGTCTATAAAAACTTTCAAATTGCTCTGCTGTAAAATTAGATTTTTGTGAGTTAATACAGTTTGGCTCTCGGGTACAAATATGCTCTTCCCAATCTTGTGTCATGTAGAAAAATGATGATTATTAATGAAAATCAATATGAAGTAAGTATTTCTCAGGCAAATGGAATTGAAAAAAAAATTGGTTTTTGGTAATTTTTTCTCAATGAAAACACAATTAACCTTTCTCATAATTATATGTCTCATGTCTAGTTTTATTTCCATCTAACACAAATAATCAAAATACTTTTTTCAATTTTGGGGGAAAAAATGAAATTTGACAACGTATGCAAATATATGATGAGTATATTCCAAATAAGTTGAAATAATAAGAGTGTTCTATTCGATAGTTGCAATTTAATATCATACATCAAAATAAGCACTGAAACAGCCAAAATCTCGGAAATTTCAATACTAAGATGGATCGTAATGGGGTTTTTTGCTTTCGCTTCCTAAAATCTATTACTTCGTTAATAAGATTCGGATTTGACTCAAACCAGGTTCCCTGGGGTACTCGAGGTCGCTGATATTGACCCACAGCCGACCTGGAGCTCAGGATTGCTGATGAACGTCATCTCCGTGGGCACCGGCGAACACCCCCTAATACCTGGTGCACCAGAACCTGGACGTGGACTTCATTTCCGAGAGTTTTCCTGTCACAATTCCGAACAGCTATTTCAATCTCTAAGATTTTGAAACATAAGTTTTTTTTGACATTTCTGGGAATGAAAATAAATGTCAAGAAATTGATTCCGGTGCACTAGATAATTGGAGTATGATCAAGGATGATGGATTCGAGGAGGGCAGCTGAAATACCTCTAGATGAGAATTTACTTTCATTTTTTGCGAATATGACACCTGGAGATGACGTCCAGGTTTTGGTGCACCAGGTGTTCGAGGGTCGTTTCCGATGTAAAATTTGGAATCAGCGCCCAACCCCGCCCTCCACAGAACGATTTTTTAAAAATTTTTGCGGCTGTGGCAGGAAATCTCGGAGATGACGTCCACGTCCAGATTCCGGTGCACCAGCTGTTCGGGGGTCGTTTTCGATGTGAAATTTGGAATTAGCGCCCTACAAAAAACCCAGAACGATTTTCATCTAGTTTTTTTCGATTGTGGCAGTAAATCTCTCGGAGATGACGTCCACAACCAGGTGTTCGAAGGATCATTGTCGATGTGAAATTTGGAATCAGCGCCCCAAAAAACTTCCCCAGAACGATTTTCGCTTCGTATTTTGCAATTGTGGCTGGTAATCTCTCGGAGATGTCGTCCACCACTCTCATGGTTCCGGTGCACTAGATAGTTGCAGTATGGTCGCGGATGCTGGATTCGAGGAGGGCAGCTGAAATACCCCTTTATGTGAATATAATTTCATTATTTGGAAATATGAGACCTGGAGATGACGTCCATGTCCAGGCTCCGGTTCACACGCTGTTCAGGGGTGTTCGCCGGTGTCATATTTGATTTCAGCAACCCATAAAACCCGCGCTGACCGAGTTTCTCTTCTTTTCCACATGAATTTAGGGAGGAGCCACGGAGATGACGTTCATCAGCAATCCTGAGCTCCTGGTCGGAAGTGGGTCAGTTAGAAGATCATCATCGGGATCAGCGACCTCGAAAACCTCAGGGAACATGGTTTGAGTCAATTCCGAGTCTTATTCGAAGTATACGCGTATACTAAACTTAATTATAAGGTGAATTTCATCAGAAGCAGAGCTCAAAAACGCCACAAATATACAAAATTAGTAATGCCACCACACTGAACTCGAAAAATGTATTATTTGTATAACTTGACTTACCTTCAGATAGAAACTTAGCCCAAAAACTCACACAAGTCGCCGCGTGCTTAGAAATAGCAGAATTGAATCAAAATGCAATAAGAAGCCTCGCCGTCTCGCTCGCCGTCTTATTGGTGGTTGCACAAGTATGGCCCCTTGGCGGGAAATCTTCTGATTGGTTCGAGGAAGGGGTGAAGGAACGTAGGTACTAGGTATTTCAAAAAATTTCAAAACAATTTCACATATATTACAAAGTATTTCACAACCATTTCAAAGTTTTTCATAGGGATTTCACATGCATTTCAAAGCATTTCACAACAATTTCAAAATATTTCACAGGGATTTCAAAGCATTTCACAACCATTTCAAAGTATTTCACAGGGATTTCACATGCATTTCAAAGCCTTTCACAGGCATTTCAAAGTATTCCACGAGCATTTCAAAGTATTTCACAAGCATTTCAAAGTATTTCACAAGCATTTCAAACTATTTCATAGACATTTCACTAGTATTTCATTGCACTGTGTTCCACCATTTCACAGAGTTACTAACCCCTCGTAAAATACCATCTTCAGTCTAACTGAAAGTTCTTTAATACAAAAGGATTGATGTGGAAGAATTACATAATTTGTTCTTGACTCACTTGGAGTTGAAAAAATGTGATGTCACTATTTGTGGAATTGTTGTCAATGCCCATAGTCGAAATATCGGGTTTATAAATGATAAAACTGGTTCATTTATTGAGAACCTGGCGATTATTATTTAAAGAAGCTAATATTTGTTCCAAATATAGATATCTGACTCTTTCCTCAATTGTTCTCAACAAATATCTGGACATCTTTGCACTTAATGCTAACTAAAGTGAACGTATATCATTCAATTCCTCTACAATGTACGGAACTAGAGCCCTTTTTTCAGTATGATTAGGTTCTGGAGAGATTGAATAATGGAACGATGCACCAAGAACTACTTTATTTTTTATTCACAATAACTAGACACAACCAACTTTACAAAATTCTACCGGGTTACCGGCTAGTCTCTGTCCACATCGAACGCTCTAGCCGGACTGACGATCCCGCCTACCCGTGTTTTTCGCGGACATATACACATATTACGCTTGCGATCCACCTCATCACCACCAGAACTGAATAAAAGTACAAATTACGCTATTTAGGTTACAATACAACAAAACAGAATATCTCAAAGCTATACAACCACCACACAATGAAATACAATATAGGCTCAATCGCTTAAGTCATTCGGAGAAGATTGGTACAACTTTAAATGCACGACATTCTGTTTAGACAACTCCCTACCCTCTTCCTCACCTATAACATATGAATTTGGCCCGGCCTGCCGAACGATGCAAAATGGACCTTTGTATAACATGAAGAATTTTTTCATAGTTTTGTCATCCGCAGACGATTGATAGGGAGTACGTACCAATACTCGACCACCAACATTAAAACGAACCGGAGGAGTCTTCAAATTTGCCTTATCAGCGCGCTTCTGAGCACGAGTGCGCAAATTGTTATAAGCAATGAGCTGAGACGGGTTTTTTTGGGGGGGTTAGACAGAGTAAAGAATACGCTAGGAGTAGGAGCTGGAACTGGAACTTTATTCGTCCGCGTGGTACTTCGGCTATTATAGAAAACACTCATCTCAATCAATCCATAACAACTAAAAACATCGTATTCATTTACCTATTATAGAAACACCAGGTTGCACAAAAATTCCCATACAGGGGTAAAATACTGACAAAACCGAAAGGTTGCCTCTTTACATCACCGATTCGGACCCAACGTTAACTTCAACCAGACATTTAAATCCATCTGACAAGGGGAACGATCTCCGCGTTGCGATCGCTGACCGTTAAGGAAGTTTGAAAAAACAGTTTCCGCGCGCCAAATTCAAAACAAATAAAGGAATTAATATAGTCGATGGAAGTCCGTCACAGAACCACAGGTTAATGCAGACGGACGCTGCGGCGGCTGAGTAGTTCACGAATCTTGGACTAGCAAGTTATATGGCAACACGGCGGCACGGGACTGGCAACACTGTCACTTGACATGAACTCATTTTACAATAAGAAATAAGAAGAGCGAAAATATAAGGTTAGGATCGTGGACCTAACCTACAATATGAAGAATGTAAATAACAAATTTATTACAGCCACAGCCGATAAACGATTAATATTCCAGCTCACAAATTTGCCAGATACTTTCCCAGGGTGGGTTGGCCACCTGCTCGACCGGGAAATTTGAATATTATTCAATCGGATTGGGTAGGATCTTACCCATCTGCAAATAAGTCGCGGTATAACCCGTGCTCAAATTTACTAAATTACTCAAACAATTCTCCACAAAATTCAATAAATTAGCTCATCCCGCATGTTTTTCGAAACAATACGAACGAAGCATCCGCCAACTTTCCTTGTTGTAACGCTCAGTCATGTTACCCTGGGGAGAGTACACAAATATTAACTTGAGCTTGATATTAAGATCGGTTAGTCTATTTTTAGACAGGCGACTTGTGAACTGGGACCCATTATCCGATAAGATGCATTTTGGCTTCTGAATATTAATGAAGTAGTGGTTTTCGAGTCGATTTAATATAGAGTGGGCGGCAGCCCTGCGCAATGGGCACAATTTAACAAATTTTGAAAAGGCGTCGACCACCACTGAAAGTTGTGTCACTCGGCCACGCCCCTCCGGCAACAGTCTTATTAAATCCACGCAAACTAGACTTCCTGGCCTTTCAACAATAATAGACTAATGAACCTCGACTGACTGGTGAACACTTAGCTTTCTGACAAAGATCGCACGCAGCAATAATTTGCCTAACATGTTTCGGCATCTTCGGCCTGTAAAAACTTTGTTGCATAAGGTAATATGTCTTCGTTTTACCAAAATGCCCCATTCATATATGATGCGCTAGAACAATTTCTTCAATTTGACTACTGGGTACACATAATTTGAAACCCGTGCAATCGTTAGTGCCTCTTTTGAATAATAAGCCATCATGTACGTACAATAAACCAATCGGTTATTTTTACCTCCCTTTCGTCTAAAATCGTTACTCGATTTCCTAGATTTTCTAAGAGATCGATCCGTTCCCCAATTCAGTCTTAGTTAAGTTGGTCGGCTCGTAACGTTTTCAATTGTTCCCTCAATTCCTTGAAATCATCAGATAATCTCACTAAAGATATACTTCGTTCGATTTTTGCGGTTGGACGATATGATTCATTACTGGGAAACGTGATAAATGTCGGCTGTCACATTTTCAGTTCCTCCACAATGAATTATGCGAAAATCAAACTCCTGGATAAACATTATCCAGCGAGATAATCTAGCGGATCGCAATTTACAAGACAATAAAAACGTCAGAGACTTATGGTCCGACAATATCACCAAATCGCGTCCCAAAATTAGGGTTCGCCACTGACGCAAGCAATGTACGACCGCCAGCGCCTCCTTTTCAGTCGTGGTATAGTTGAGTTGACTACTCTCAAAGGTGGCACTAGTATACGCAATTACCTCCCTTTCAATGAGCTCGGATAACTGAAATAGACTACCCCCCCCCAGTGCATAGTCTGAGCTATCACACTGTCGACGTCTGTTGCTTTGCTTGACATTTCGTTGCCATCTCCTTGGCTTTTGTCTTTCACAAAAAACGGCCATTTCAAGATGAAACTCATGTGAGTGAATTAACTGCTGGTTTTTCCAATTTTCTGCCAATGTTGAATCTGATCCTTATTAGGTTCTTCTGGCTGTTCAGTCGGTTCAAAAGAATACCAATTTTTTCACCTGACTGAATTTTGGCCAAATGATCCTTGCAATTCATTTTTCAATTAAATCAATTATGTGATTCCACGTGTCCTTTTATAGGTATGTTCTTCCTCAATATGTCATTTTATTCTTGTAAACCAATATCTTTACAGGTACTTTATACTGTGTCTGAAGATGGCTGCTTGAGCCGAAACTAGTCACAAAAAATCTTTTTGTAATTAAACTTTGTGGTCGACCGACTTAGCGTTTGTGTTTTTTCCTTTGAAAAAATCTGGACCACTTTGAGAAGGATGGATGGTTTCCATGACTTATAGAAACTTCTGTCCGCGACCGGATGAGCAATCAGAGTGACCTTCAAATAGGCCTCCTTAATAGACAAAAATGCCTTACTTTGCTCCTCACCCCATCGCCATCTTTCACCCTTTCTTAGCAATTTAAAAATCCCCTCAATTTCCTCAAATCACGCGGCGTGGGAAAGTTAGAAATGCAGTCCACTTTTTTAGGGTTCATATGCATTCCCTGAGGGGAAATGACATGCCCCAAAAAGACAACTCCCTCGCGAATAAATTGAGATTTCCGCAATTTCATTGTCCAGCGGATTTCAATTTCTGCTGCACGAGCAGCATCTTCTTTGGACAGGATAACTTCCACTATCGTGTCTGCCTCGGGGTCATATAATGACACCACTTCTGAATTAGATTCCATCTTTGATACAACTTGAGAAGTTATTCCACTGGCTCTTTTTCGATTTGTGTTGATTTGTGTTTACGCCTTCCGGGATGAATGCAGCATGATGGGATGAACAATACCACGAATTCGTTCCACTTTGCCCCTTCGCGCTCAAAACGCCTATACGACCATGCAGACCTAAATATTGACATGGGTCGTTGTGGGCTTCTCGCGGCTTTTATCTATGACGTCAGTGATGACGTTATCGTGTCCAAGATGACTCGACCGCAACGAATATGGTTTTAAGTGGAACAGCAATCTTGGCATTTTGATCATCGTGCGCCTTTAGTCGAACGCACTCGAGGTTCAATGATTGTTCAATGGTTCATGTGCGATATTCATGAGGTTTAAATATTCCAAAACATTTCAATGAATAATGTATTTTTGATGTTTGCGAAATTTATTAGTATTATCAGTATCCTTCCTAACTTCATGCAGGCTTATTCCTATCAAAATAAATGTCACTCAAATGTTCACTCGGTTTTTTAGTTATTCACAATTTCAAATAGGATTTGGATACAGCATTTATTTTCTGACAACCGAGTCGAATTTCTCTTTAGTTTGTTTGACAACTGAACTCCTAGGCTGAACTTGATATATCTAAATTATAGTAGGTAATATGCTGAACAATGCTAGATAGGTATACACGGCAAATGGCATTGCTCCTTCAATGGAAATGATAATCTGAATTGATGAAAGATGTTGCTTCTTCAATGTTAGTAGTGGAAAAAATATTATATATAAGTACCTCAGGTGAGAAGCTTTCGAGTCTATAACAAACAAATTGTTTTCTTTCTATCCTGGTGTTGAATGAACTGAAATCATTTTATTTTCTGATTCATCAGTAACTCATACTATTCAGATGGAAATATAAGTGATTTTTCAATTTTTGTTTTGGTCATAACTGACATATTATTTTGAAGGAGTACTTGAGTATTTTGATAATTTTGATGTATGTGGACTATGTTTATTTTTTATTGTATTTATTCAACTTTTTATTGAATAAAATGTCAAAAATTAACAAATGAAATTCTCTCAAATAGTTATTTTTTTATTGAGGTGAATTATTACAAATATATATCTTCCACCCTAGGTTCTTGAATCTTAGCTCTTCTAATTTTTCTTCTAATGAAGAGAAATTGTTGACTTCTGGATTGAATTTTAATATTTCTAGGTCTTGCTCTCAACAAAACATTGAAACCTTGGCTGTGGATGTAGAACAAATAATTTCCTCCCCTCATGTTAACAAGAAACCTCTTTTGAGAGCTCAAGCTGCCACAGTCATCAACTCAATTAGAAATAATCCCTTTTATACCCAGCCTTCTAATCTCTATAATAACACAATTCGATCATTAAAACGTAATATTAATGACAATGATTTGGTCATATCAAAAGCTGACAAGGGTAACTGCATAGTAGCTTTAGACAGAACCGATTACATTTTAAAAGTTGAAAATTTCCTTAGTTCTGACTCTTTTCAAGTCATTAGTTTGGACCCTACTAACTCTTATTTCATAAAATTAAAAAAGGAACTGAAGAAGTGTTCATTAACAATTCAAACATATAACAAGTCTTTTTACCAACTGTACCCCATGTGCCCGGTGACGCCCATGTTATATGGGCTCCCAAAAATCCACAAGCCTAATGTACCCATTAGACCTGTGGTTTCCTTCATAAACTCCCCTTGTTGCAAACTAGCAGCATTTCTCAATCAGTTGTTGAGAGATCTGACTGCATTTGACAATTGCTATTCTATTAAAAATTCAGTTGACTTGGCCAACAAGATAAAAAACGTTCATATCCCTCCAGCTTCTGTCCTAGTCTCTTTTGATGTCACCAATTTGTTCCCTAGTATTCCTCCGGATGATTGCATATGTCTTGTTAGAAATGTACTCTTGGAAAATAATATCTTACTACATCTGGTTTTAGATATCTGTGATTTACTATCTTTAGTCCTCAACCAAAATTTTTTTCAATTCAATAATAAATTCTACCGCCAAACCACTGGTCTTGCCATGGGTAGTAATTTATCTCCCTTGCTAGCAGAAATATTCATGAATTCTTTAGAAAAACAGTTCTTGAACAATCCAAGATTCAATTCTAAACTAGTTTTTTATTACAGGTATGTAGATGATTGCTTGCTATTGTTTGATGGTTCTCTCCAGGATGTTTATGATTTTCTGGGTTACATCAATTCTCTACACCCCAATATTAGTTTTACGATAGAGACTGAATCCAATTTCTCTCTGCCATTCCTTGATCTACTTATCACAAAAAATACTTCTAGATTTGAATTTGAGGTTTATAGAAAACCAACTGCAACTGATTCTATAATTCCCTTTGACTCTAATCACCCACATTCTCATAAGTACTCAGCTTTTAATAGTCTGTTCCATAGATCTTTTTCACTTCCCCTTTCCGATCACGCTTTTTCTAAAGAAATCAATATCATCAAACAGATTGCAGTTAACAACCATTACCCCTTAGAAAATGTCATGTCAATCTATTTTAAATTTTATACCAAGTTCAAACTAACGTTCAATGTCTTTTCCAGTCAACCTCTAGTTCCTCCTATATATAAATCTCTTAATTCTTTCGGACATTATACTTTCAGGATTGCAAAACTTTTCAAAAATCTGAACATCCGAATTTCTTTTGAAACTACTTCTAATCTTAAACATATTTTTATTAATTCCAAAGACAGGATCCCCCTCAATAAAAAATCTGGTGTTTACAAATTGAATTGCAATGATTGTAATGCTGCTTATATAGGTCAAACAGGTAGAAGTTTTGAGATTCGTTTCTCTGAACACAATAGACTGATTAACAAATTCTTGACTGCAGTTGATCCTAACTCCCCATCTTCGTTTGCCAATCACATTATTGATTCTAATCACTCCTTTGATGTCAATATTAATTCAGAAATTCTTCACATCTGCGATAAGGGTCCTAGGTTAAATCTTCTTGAAATTTTGGAAATTCAAAAATGCATTAATAATCAAAATGTTTCATGTCTCAATGATCAAACTAATTTTGAACGTAATCATATTTTCAGAACATTACATTTTTCATAATTTCTGCTCGTTCCATTCTGGTAGTTGCTACCCCGCCACTGGAGTTTCCGAAGTAACAATTTTCTCCTCTTCTTCTTCTGTTTCTGTCTCATGTTTCTCCACTAGACGCTACACTTATTCCTCTTCTTGTTTCTGTGACCTTTCCATTTTCTCTTCTTCTCCATGGTTTCTCTTCACCTTGCCTTCTTTCTCCTTTTTCTTCCCCTTTTTTCTTCCTTCTTAGGTACTTACTTCTCTAGTTCTGTTGTTAGTAACCTTCACTCTTGTTTGTTGTTCCATGTACAACTGTCATATGTCAAAGTCTTTGTCGACCATCAAATTTGTCTTATTCTGTTATTGCTTTTAGCTCAGCATGATTCAAGTTTATAAAAAACAATTTTTCGGATAAGATGTTCAACCTTATCAGAGCCAGTTTTTTCTGGCTCTTCAGTAAATTTAAAAATAGTCATTTGTGTCTGAGCCTGAAAACCCGGTGATGAATCTCCTGCCATACAACATGATTTTCCTTCTTTTCCAACTTAATTTTTCAATGATGTTATAGTGTGCCCATAATTTTGTCGGTAGGTTTTGTATTCCTTCTTTCTTCATATTGTATTATCTAATTTATATTTACAGGTACTTTTTGTCTGATGATGGCCGTTGTGCCGAAACCGGTAACATGTTTTTGACGATATA